>NW_026469275.1:0-12330 GCF_026875155.1 Cherax quadricarinatus
AGTAACAGCCGGTTTGTTTAAAGCCCTGATCCCCCGGGGGGCCCTGGTCAAGTGGGCTGCGGGGGCTTTTGCCCCCCCGGAAATACCCTCCAGATAGACTAGGAGCGGGGGGCCCCCCCAACAGACGGGACCCAGAGCTCACCATTTATCGCACTAGTGATTCACGAGCTGTATTGGGGCATTTGTAACGAAAATTTTACTAAATCAGTTAATATCTAGCACATTTTTAAATAATATTACAGTGTAGTAATTTACCGTTTAAATAGAAATTTTATAGGATGAGTCAATTACTGATGGTAGTCCACATGTAACCACTAAATGTAAATATCAATTTTTGTTTTTGTTGTTGACTTCCCAAAACAACCCAGCACTTGGAGACGAACCTGACAGCTCACAACGAAAATTGCAGGAAAAATGTCTAGTCCAGATTTTTTTAGTTATCTTTTTTTAAAAATTTTAAGCATCAGGTTATGGATGTTTAGCATTAAATGCTGCTACAAGTGTATTTTGGGAGGTTTCTGGCAATGGGGGCCCCCCCATTTTTCCCCACACATTTTTATTTAAAACTCATTTTGTCGATTTCCCTCACGTCCCGTAGTATAGTTAAACGCAACCTAAAAGCTTCTTCCCATAAAACATCAAAAAATATTAATTTTTTGACCATCTGAAACTTTTTTCCTTTAAAATAACATATGGAAAAAAATTTATTGCTAAACACGTTAAAATCCCAGCTATTTTTTAACAGGGATCTTTAGATTAAATATTTGCAAAAACATGGATCGCCATGAAAGAAACAACTGGGTAAATGCTAACATAAATGTGGGTCTTGGAAATATATTTTTTTTTTGCAAAAAAAATCTGAATGGTATTGATCGAGGGATCGGTAAGTAAAGAAGTCCAGTAGGTAGTACCTTAACAAATCACGGGGGAGTACTCCATAGGGTAACCACCTTTTTTGGCATGACGGGCCTGGGGCGGAGGTAAAACATCAGAGGAGCATTTTACTGGGCACGTCGGGTTTTACTGAGCCTTCACACACCCACCCATGGATAACCTATTCAGCCGCCCTCCTTACTAAACACCATGGGAAAGGAATCCCCCTTTAAAAACATGTAATTTGTAAAAATTTGTTGTCTCATAGGGGAAACATTTTGACCATTACGATGGGAAAAATTTACCCGAATATTTTTAGTGGTTTGTGCTGGGTATAAATTTAAAAGAGAGGGCTGTTGTTAGACCAGGCGGCGGAAATTGGTTCTCTTTTGGGGAGGCAACGCCCCCCACCCACTAGATTTTTGGGTGAACGCTTCCAAATTTTCTATTTTTAATAGCCTTTTTTTTTGTAATTTTAAAAAACAAAAAAATAATGAATAACTTCTTAAACAGTTACACACGTCATTAATATATTTATTTATAAAAATTAATTATACAAATAAAATCTTTTCCCAAAACAAATTTGGGAAAAAATAAAGTAGCAACTTCTAGCACCATAATAGCACAGGTTTCCAGCAATCTAGTTTAAATTGACAACATTTAAAAATAATATACGTGTTCACGTGAGTAATTGCTTTATAAATTTTGTAAAAGAAAAAAAGTAACAGGTTACTAAATATAACGAATGAATTTTAACAAGATTTTTCACTAAACTTATTAAAGGCAGCGGCAGAGTAGTATTTTCATTGGGAAAGTAAATTGTCCAGCCATTTCCCTTACAGTAGGGTACAAAATTCACATTGTCCAGCCACAGTTTTCCCCTTACGTATGGTACAGAACTAACATCGGAGGAAACAGTGCCATTAACAAGGTGCATGCCCTTTAACACACTTCCCCCACCCCAGCGAACTTACTGAACTATATGCTTCACTACACTGTCCAGTCGAGGGAGGCCCTTAATCCCGAAAAGGGCTCCTGATCCAAGGAACTAAATCGATCCCGATTGTCCCCTATTTCCCCCCAGGCTTTGAACATATATGAGTTTTCGCCCCCCATGAAGTGATTGTAATTTACCACGTGCCCGTGTTCTTAACAATAATTCCACACTGTGACAAAACTGACTCACCTAGGTACCCCCAGTACAAAAAGCCACAGTAAGCTGAGAAATCCCGTATTGTTTGACACATTTAAAAAAGTTATGATCAAATACAAGATTCTTTTAAATGTTCCTTACGCACTCTTAATTTTTTATTTTCTCGGGGGGTCAAAAGCCTTTCCCCCAGCGGGGGGCTCAAGAGTGTGTGGGGAAAAGGGAAAAAAAAAGATAAAAATTTGACCTCTAAATCAGAACATTTGTAGTTTTTTCAAGAGCCATTGCTTTTTTTATGTAGAAAACATTTATGCCTGGAGATGATTCAAAAGCCACCGGGCGACAGGGTGCGGGGACTTTTTTCTCCAGGGCCGCCTAACCCTTAAGAAAAGCAAACTGGAAAGCAGGTCTTACCGATCCCCGGGACCGCTGCTTGCTTCGCCATAACTAGACCCACCCATCCCCCAAAAACACAGCTAGCATGTTCATTAAGTACTTTTAAAAAAACATTGTTTCCCTGACGCGGGGGAAAGTGCGGTTTGTGCACAGCACCCCTCTGCTGTTTTGTCGGGAAAGAGCTCTAAAAGAAACAAAATGGCGCAGTATCCGAGTAGGGTAAAACACGGGTCGGCGGGGAGCTGCTTCGTGGGGCGATTTCCCCCTCTACGGCGCAGGTTTTTATTTCCCGGCAATCACAGAAAAAAGTCGGAGTGCAGGATGATGGGGTTTAGGGGTTCCCCCTGAATGGGGCCTATCGCCCTATTCGTAAAATTTAAAATTCGACGGCTGTGACGAGCCCGTTAGTGACAAAATTTAGTTTGTGAGAAATTGAATAAACCCCAAAGCTGCCCCAAAGTGCGACTCATAGACGTTTCCCCGCCACTAAAACGGGGGTGAAGTTGCGAAATGTCCCCTTCGAGGCTAAACCAGGAGGACTTAGGGAAAGGTTTTTTGGGTCTTATGGAAACCGTGAATCTGGAAAACCCCAAGGCAAGTGGGCGGCGGTGCGTACGGGGGGACGCCCGGGAGGGTACATTCTCCCTCAAAATGACACTGAGGCACCCGCCCCCCCGTTCGTCGTAAATGCCGGGGGTTTAGGCCCCAAATTCAAAGGGGGTATGCGGGGGCAGGGAGGGGAAACTGCAGGTTGTTGGAGAGTATGACCATATGGGGGGGCGCCCGTGTGGGGGGGCAGTGGAGGGCCCGGCCAAAAGGGGGCCCCAAAATTACGGGTTTGGGGGTTGTCTTTTGAGGAAATTCCCAAAAGGGGAAAACCGAGGTGAGGGCCCGGGTTTTTGGAGGGGAAATTGAAAGGTCTCTTGTGGTGCATGAGGGGGGGGGGAAAAAGGTTGGTGGACCCGAAATGGCCCTTTCCCGGTGACGGGGGGGAAGTGCTCATTCAGCAGGAGGGGGAAAGAGCTGGAGGAGGAGCTCGACGGGGTTTTTTAAAAACTTTCCCTTTTTTGGGCGAGGTTTTGGGGCTTGGTCCGTGAAATGGTGCCTGATTTTGAAAGGGGGTGTGGGGGGCCCGGAAAGGGGGGAAAGGGAAAGGGGGGAAACGCGGGCCCAGAGAGAGGAGTCCCCGAGCCTGTGCGACGGGTTTCACAGTAGAGGTTGATGTTCCCTGGAGGAACCCTTCGGTAAAGTATGGCGGTTTGAAGTGTTAAAGGGGGAAGGGGGGCGGCTGCGTCAGACCAGAGGGATTTTCCTGACGCCCGGGGCAGGGGCCTGGGGGGAAAGGGAAATGTATTTTCCCTCGTGACACCCGGGGATAAGGGGAATCGAAGAGGGGGGGGGGGGTTGGTGAAAAACCCAAAAGGGGCCCCCTTTGGGGCAAGAGGCCTGGGAAAGGGTTGAGGGGGAAAAAGGGGTTTGGAAGCTTTTAAAAAGGGCCCTTTAAAGGAAATGACTGTGAAGGGAAAATGGCCCCTGTGTACGGGTGTGAAGGGGGAAATGTTTTGGTATGCTCTTACGTCGTTACAGAGTGGACTTTAGTTTTCTACGGGGAGCAAAAATTTCAGGGGGGGTTTAGAGTGTTGGGAGGGGGACGGTATACGGGGTTTTGACTTTTGCCATCGGCACGTTTGAAAGGGGGTTTGGGGGTTTTTTATTGATAAAGGAGGCAAACCCCGGGTTTGTGTTGCAAAGACGGGGGGGGGGTGGGGGGGGGGGGGTTTGTTGCGTGGGGAAATGGGTGGGGGATGGGGCAGGGGTAACCTTTTTTAAGTGTGTAGCCCCACAAAAAATTTGATTAAAAGTAAAGAGGGATTTTGTGTGTGTGATCTAGTTTTTTGTTTTCCCTGGTTTACCTAAAGTGGCCATCGTAGGTGGGGACGGAATTTTTTGGGGATCAGGAAAGCGGATGGGAACCCCCCCGAGGGGGGGGGCAAAAGTTGACAGCTTTTACGCAATCTTTTTTTGGGAAACTTTTTCAGTTGAGGGATGGGTAGGGGGGGGAGCGTGGGGGGGTGGGGGTACTTTCGTGAGGCGAGGTTACGCGCTAGGTTAGACAGGTTGTATATTCTCAAAAGGGTTTTGGTCAACGTCTGCCCGAAACTATTGAACACCCTTTTTAAAGATCATAGGGGGGGTTTGTCGCGGGAAGAGAGTGGGATTCTGGGGGGGGGGGGGGGGGGGGGCTTGTTTCTCTAGGGGATTTTGGGGAAATTAAATAAGTCTTTTGGGAAGATGAGGGGGTTGGGGGGGTTTTTTGGACCCGTGGGAAAATTTTAAACCCTGAGGAGGTACAAGGTGTGGGGGAAACGTGGTGACGTGGTGGGATGGTGGGGGCTGGGGAAACCCGGATTCGGATTATTATGTGGGGGGGTGGGGGAAAAGATTAATTTTTTAAATTTTTTGGGGGTTTGTTTAAAATTATTTGGGGGCCCAGGTTACGGGGTTGTTATGAAAAAGGGACAAGTAGAGGGTGTCTACCCGATGGACGAAAATTATGATATTTAAAGACGGTTCGAGAAATTCGGGAAACGAGCGGTTTCCCAAAGCGGTGAGGGGGAAATTGGCGGGGGTGGAGGAGGTTTTTATGGGGTGTTTTGGCCGGCCTTGTGTGGGGTTGCGCAGACAAAAACAACGTCGGCAGGCAAAACTATTCCATGTTTGGAGGTTCCTTATCGGTTGGGAGGGTTTTAGGGCGGGTCAGGTTTCCCCACTACGGATGGGGTTGGGGGGTTTTTTGGGATCATGGTACCCAAAAGTATTGGGGGGAGGAAAGGGGTAGGAAATTTGGGGGGTTTTTAAAAAAGGGGGTGTGGAAGTGTGGGGTTTTTAGGTTAAAGGGCACATGATAGGGAAGCTTTGGGGGGGGACCCTAAATGAGGGGGGGAAATTTTGGAGAGCTTTGAGTTTTCCATGCAAAAGGGCCCAAAACACCGGGGAAACGATGGACTGGGGCCGCGGAGTTTTAAACCCAAAAGAAATTTGGGGGTTAAAAAAGGTTTTTTTGGGGAGGTTTTTCTGAACTTGATGAAGGTAAGGGGGGTTGGGTGAAAAGACAGGCAACGCTGTAGTTGTTTTGGGGACCCAAGGGGAAGGAAAAGCGGGTTTGTCAGGGACTATAGAAAAATATCGTTGTTATGCGGGATTATAAGTTTTTGCAAAAAATTTTAGGAAAAAAGGTCAAGTTGTTTTAGGGAGGGTTGTATCGGAAAAAACCCGTTTTTTGGGGTTTTCCAGGGAGGGTTTTTTTGGGGGGGGGACTTTGGGCTTTTTTTTGGGGGTTTTGTGGGAAAAAAAAGGGGGGGGGGAAAGGGGGGGGGGGTTTTGGGTTTCACTAGGGGGCCCAAAGGGGCCCTTAAAGATAGGGGGGGGCGAGAGGGGGTTTAGAGCTATCCCCAGGAAAAAAAGGGGGGGGGAAAAATAGTGGGGTGGGTAAAAGAGGGTTTTTATAGAGGGGCAATGGTGAGAGTACAGTTAATGGAAGGGGTTGGGGGGGGAATTTTAATGGGCAGAGGTTTTTAGACAGGGGTGTCCTATGTCACTGCTTTTTTTTTCGTGCATACAGGACCCCTTTTATGAATGGGTTTGGGGCGCCATATGGGGGGTTAGTGAAGGGGTTGGGGGGGGGACAGAGGGCGTTTTGGGCCCGGTTTTCATTGGGTATGTGGAAAATTTTTCCACTGTATTGGTTAGAGAGGGGATGTCCCCTAAACCCTTTAGATGGAGTGGTCGACACGTTTGGCATGTTGCGACTGGTAGAGGGTAAAAAAACGGAGAAGTCCTTTGGGTTTTGGGGTTAGGGGAAATTGGGGGAGGGGTCGAGTGGGATGGGGGCAGTGTAAAAAACCCGGGGGGGATGGCATTTAAAAAAAAAAAAATTTTTGGCTAATCTATGCGATGAATTTTAGGTTTTCAAAGGTTTTTTAATTTAATTTTGGTCAGGGTGGTAGAAAAAAGATCTGGGTCGATTTGGGGCATTTCGGGCCTTACATTTGCCCCTTGTGCAGGTTTCCATTGTAATTAAGTTTTTTTTGTTAGCAAGGTTTTTTGGGATGTGGGGTGCCCCCTGTTCCCTTTAAAGGGGACGGCAATTTCAACTATTTCTTAGAGGGGGTTTTTAAAATTTTTGGGGTTAAAGGGTTTTGGGCTGGCTTAGAGGGATGTTTGTAAAAGTTTTCCTGTGCGTCAGGGGGGGGGTTGGGGTTTTAAAGAATTTTAAAAAGGAGGGTTTAAAAGTTTCTTCATTAAAAGGGGGGTGATGAGGAGGGGGGTGGGGGGGGGGGGTTGGTTAAGGTACACAATAAATTGGAAAGCATGTTTTCCCGGGACGGGGTTGAGGGGGTGTGGAAAAAATATTTTTTAGGGGGATTTGGGGAGGGGAAGGGGTCTGGGTAAAGGTTTTTAAAAAAGTTAAAGGGGTGTGGATGCGGCGGAAAAGGGTTGGGCCTTTGGGTGGGGGGGATTTTCCCCATGGGATGGGCTGGGGATGTAATGGAGAAAGGTTTTTGGGAGGGTTTAAAGGGTTTTCAAACCCGTGGGACGTGACGTGATGTATCGGTTTTTTGGGATGGGGTTTTTACCATCGGGGTGGTCTTACGAGCTAGAAAAGGGGGTTGGGGGAGGGGGGGGGGGTAGGGGGAATATGTGGCGGGGGGGATTTTGAATCCATGTAGTATATTTTTGTGAGGGGTTGGGGGCGTTTAGGGGGTTTGGGTTTAGCAGGGTGTTGCATAAGATAAAAATGGCAAACCTCTCTGTTTTTGCGGGCATTGAGTCCCTTTTTGTGGGGGGTTTTTGGGGTGGAAAAAGTATTTTTAGGGCTGTGGGGTACATTATGGTTGAAATTTTGTCTACATTATGTGGGGGAAAAGGGGGAAAGAGGGAAGTGAGGGGAAGAGGAGGGTTTTGGGTTTACGTTTTATAAAACGTTGTGGCCCCTAATAGAAAACTTTATGGGGGGAGGGGGGAGGGGATTTCTTTGGGGGGGATTCGAGACCTTTAAAAATTAGAGGTTTTATTAAATTTGTAAAATTTGGTGGGTGGGGGGGGAGGGTAGGGAAGGGGAAAAATGTGTTTTTTTGATGGGCCTGTCAGGGGGGAAAACGGGGTCGCCTCCTGGTAGGGGAGGGGAATGTGTATGAACTTGGGGTATGTTGTGTATTCATGGTTTGTGACGAGTCTACTCTATATATGTGTTTTATTTTGCGTTTTGGGGGCAATTTTTTCTAAAGTTTGGTTTTTCATTGTATGTTTAGATGCTTGTAGAGGGGGGGCAGTGTGTTGGACCTTGTTTAATTTAAAATTTTTCTTTTGTTTGATGAACCCTTTGTTTTTTTCCTTTTCTCAATCTTACGTTTTAATTTTTATTTAAGTTAAGGTTTCCTACTTTATAATTTACAAAGTGAAATATATGGCCCTATTATTTGGGGTTTTTTGGGGGTTTAATTTATATTAAAAATGCAAATTGGGAAATTTGTCGTTTATTGGTTACTAGGTGAGGGGTTTTCATGTATGGGTGAGGAGGGATATTTGTGTTATCTCCAAAAATTTTATGTTTGTGTGGTTGTTAATGATTTATTCCCGTGTAAGGCCGTTTTTGTCTTTATCTATCTTTTTGTATTGTATTGTTCTAAATTTAAAAAATAAAAAAAAAAAAAAAGCAAATTCACGGGCCAAAGCCCCATCAGCCGGGGTGTTGGGTAGTACGTTTGGGTTGGTGTGGGTGTAGTAACACCTGGTTGGGCAGGGCCCCGATCCCGGGGAGGCCCCGGCATAGGCCGTGGCTTTAAAGGGGGGTTGACCCCCGGAAGACCCTCCAGGTAGATCAGGGATTTTCAACTTTTTTTTTTTATTTTTTTATTTTTTTATTTTTTTTATTATAAATTTGTGACACAACAGGGGTACAAAAAAAAATACAGATAAAGCAGATGCAAACCCATTTAAAACTATTAGCATTACGGGCTGGCTTAAAATTAAAACTTAAGATAATTTAAAGCAATGATGAAGTCAGTGATAAAACATTAATAAAAACAGTTTATATAAAGCAAAAGTGAGTATTAAAAAGACGGTCTATGAAGGATTCGTTAGGGAGTGTATTTAAAAAATTAAAGTTAGATTGGGTTTTGGTTTAAAAATTTTGTGTAAATTGTGGAAAATTTAAGATATAAAATTTAAAAGGTTTAGTTATTCATATTTATTTGGTTTTTTGGGGGTAAGTGATCTTTGAGTAGGATTGAATTTATAAACAGGTAGGTTTTTTTTATTTCAGTAATGAACCCAGTTTTTGGGGCCTTTTATGTGATTGAGTTTTTGATAGTGTGAGATGAAAGGGAAAAATCAAAGAGTGATCTGGCCTTGTGTTATGGTCATTTTGTTTGTTGGGTTGGCAAGGAGATTTTTGAGGGGGGGGTTTAATATCAAGTTAAGTGTTCTTGTTTAAATAGGGAGAAATAAGTATGGATTTTTTGTATGGTGAGGGGGTTTAGTGATTGAATATTGGTGGAGTGTGCTGCCGTAGTGAAAATTTTTGTTATCATTCAACTGCATTTTGTTGGGTAATTTGGTCTGGATGGTTTATGTTTTTGGGCCCCCCATGCACAAATTCCATAGGTGGATGGGGGAAAATGAGAGTGATATAGGGCAGGAGGGCTGATGTGGAAATAGTCCCGTATCTTGGTGTATGCCTACAGTTTTGGGAAATTTTCTTGAATTTTTGTATATGGTATAAAATTTTGAGTCTATTATAAAGGTGGATTCCTAAAAATTTTCCCCCTCTGTTAGCTTTGGTAGGTGATCCGTTTACATTATGTTAAGGGGACATCTGTACTCTTTTCCCAAACTGAAAAAGTGGTTTTGCAATGTTTAGTGAAAGTTTGTTAGTCCTCATCCAGGAGATATTTTCGAAATTCGGTATTTACAGTTTGGCTATTGTGACTGGGCTCGGGTGAGAAAAGACTATAGTGTCATCTGCAAATGTGTGGGTTTGAAGAATTGCGAAATTTTGGAAGGTCATTTATGTTGGGGAGAAAGAGAAAGGGCCCAAAAGGGACATTCCTGTGGGAACCACTGAAATTTGGGTTTGCGCAAAAGGTTTTTGCCCCTTTGCGTACCTTTTGGGGCTTCTGTTGCTGGGTATGACTTGGGTAATTGAGGGATGCCCCTCAAACCTAGTGGACAATTTTCGTGGAGCAAGTCTGGTAAACTGTATCAAAAGCTTTATAAGTCAATGAAGACCCCGGGGCTTCTTTTTTTCTCTTTGCAGTGTATTTTTGTTTAGCATGTGTATAATAGCATATTAGTATTTTATTGGTGAACCCAAATTTGGCAGGGGTTGAGTAGTTCGGGGAATAAGGTGGAGAAGATTCTTTTATAAAATTAGTTTTTAAAGATTTTGGGAGGGGAAAAGTTGGATTTTGGCCCTTAGTTATTAAAACTCGTTTGGTCTCCTCCTTTGTGGATCGGGGTCCCCCTTGCTATTTTGAGACTGTAGGGAAGGTGGGGATTCAATGGATTTGTTAAAGAGTGTTGAAATGATTGGGGGTGCACTTGTGACACTTTTTTATAAAAAAGGGGTGGTAAGGTATTTAAAATTCCTGTTTTTTTTGTGCTTGATAAAAAGGGGGGGAAATTCGTATGGGTTATGGAGTAGGAACGTGTGTTCGGGTATTGCCGTGGGTAGTTATTTGGGGGGGTATCTGAGTTTGGGTTTTTAGGGAAAGGGGTTTTGCCCCTATAGGGGAGAAGAATTTGGTCTGTTGCTGTTTCTGTTGGGGGGATTTTGGGGTTCATCTGATTTTGCTATTTTATTTCGTATTTCTGATATCTTTTTTGTTCCAGAATTTCAGATAGTGTTTTCCAGGTCTTTTTTTTTATCACCTCGTAGTTGGATAATCTGTTCTCATAATACAATTTTTTTTTCCCTTTTTATCGGCTGGTTAGGATGACGAGTAAGTTTTGTTTGGGCTCTGGTTTTGTGACCATTCGTTACTGTTTTTTATTGGTGTTTTGTATTTATGGTTTGAAATGCTGGGTGTTAGCCAGGGACTGTTCAGTTCTTTGCTGTCACGTTTAGTTTTTTTGGCAGTGCTTGTTATAGAGGTATTGGGCTTTTTTTAGAAAAATTTTTAATAATTCGTCAAAATTGTTAGATTTCTAGCTCAGTGTGCAATCAAAGTTTGTAATGCTGTTCGAAGTTATTAAAGGGGTGCCTCATTGGGGAAATCTGAAGGTTTTGTAGTGTCTTGGGGGATTTACCAAGAGTTGTTATGGGAAAGTGGGTTGGGTCTTGTGGTTTTTTTCTGTAATTAGCCCGATTTTAAAGGGGATAGGGGTTGGTCCAGATGTGGCAAGTAGGGAAAAAACTATCTCTGTAACTCTTTTTAGGTTTTGTTACTGTTGGGATAACATACAGTTACTATTGTGTTTGTGAATTCGTAAGTGTGGGTCCTGGTCTTGCAGGAGATTTATATTGAAGTCACTGAGAGTATAAATGATCTTTGTTCATGCGTGCTCAGTTACTATTCTAGATTTTGACTAAATTGGCTAAAGTTTGACTGTGGAAAATCTGAGTGTTTATCAATGTGAGAGGTTTTTGTGGTATTTGGATTTTAATTTGCTATTATATATTCCCCTGTTATCCTTGTTTTAAGTATTTTGGGTACATTTAGTTGGTCTGAGGTATATGGCTGTGCCCCCCCCTTTTTTGGTTGGCCCACAGTTGGTTGGCTGTGTAACAGGGGAAGGCATAGACTCTGTCTATAAAGGGTTTAGCCAGGTTTTAGTTAGTGTAATATGGAATATTGGCAGTAAGGGAAATTTGTAATCCCATGAGGTAAGGTAATGCTGCTTAATGACTGATATTGTATTTTAAAAATATTATGTTGTTGTTGGACTGAGAAGTGCCCTTTGATTGTTCGCAGTTAGTAATTACAGTAACTGTTTGTTCTTTTTTCATTAAAAAAAGAGGTTGTTTAGGATCAATGCTTGTAATCATAAATTTGTAGTGAATTATAGTTAGAATTAAGATAAAACAAAGTAAATAGTCTTTAAGCTAAAAAATACACCCGAATTATTTAACAAATGTAAAAAATGAGTAAGGGACAATACAAAAAAAAAGTGTGATCATATAATAGTGCTTGGGGTATGATAGTAGGTAGTACTAAAAGTAATTTTTTAAAGTTATAATTATAGTTTAAAATTATAATAAAAAGGGACTAATATAGGTTGTGAATAAAAAGAGCTTTGGAAATAAAGGCAAGTTGTGGCTTTTTCTACTTTAGCACCCGAGAATAGCACCTTTTTATTTTAAAGTTGTGGATATATAAATAGGGTAGTTATATAAAGTAAAATAAAGGAGAAAATTAAAAGGGCTAAAAATTAAATAATGGTAAGCAAAATTAAAGGAAGAGGTAGGATTTTAATATAAATTGTAATATAAAAAATAAATTTGAAAAAGGACTTGCAATTGCATAGAGTCTGGTATGGGTTGTTTTACAAGATAAAGGGTTTAACTATAGATTTAAAATTTACAAAAAAATTCAATTAAGTACAAAAGAATAATAGTAAAAAAATCACAATGGTAATGTCTTTGGTTATAATATGTAGTAAGATGGGGACGGTACCCAGGTACACAGTCAAAGGAAATACAAAGGTTGGGTTGAATAAAAACTTTGAAAATTTGGCAACAAAATGTTATGGGAAGTATAAAAAATGTTTAATGTACGTTCAAGCACTAAAAATAAAAACCCTTGTCTCTCCCCTTGGTAGAGAGGACGTGCGCTGCTGCTACCCCCCTGGTGTTGATTTTTGGGAGTTATATTTTCACGCATGGGGCAGGAAGCCCGGGGAGGGATAAA
>NW_026469276.1:0-11736 GCF_026875155.1 Cherax quadricarinatus
GATTTCCCAGCCGGATCCAAAAAAAACCCGGGAATTTTTTTATAACTATTGCTCCCTCGAGCTCTTCTGTGGTTAGCCCTGCTCTATTTCTACGACTAAGAACACTCCTCTCAGCACAAAATTTCTACTGTCTGTCCGTCTTCCCCGCTCATCCATTGGGATCTTACTGAACTTTCGTTCGCTCGTTCGTTCGCTTGATCTTCAGATAGTTCCTCGAACTAGGAACTGGAACTTCTCCAGAGCCGAAGGGACTGACATCTCAAATTCTACGACTTTATTAGGGTGTATGACTGATTACATCCGTCTTCACATCTCTACTGTTCTGCCTACTTCTGACTTATTCGACTGAAGAAGCCTACTTGGGTTAGTGAAATCGTTTGGAATCAAAGTTGTCAAACTGTTTCGCATAATGTGTCTACCTAGGACTACTTCCCTCTTTGTATTGACTGATTGAAGCCACTGTGTGGCGAAAGTTTTTTCCTTGAATAAAGATTCCCATATGTGCATAAGTGTCTCAATCTCAATTGTCGGATTCAAAACCATTCTCACAACTTGAAAGTTAAAGACACATGTGCAACATCTGGATATCTTTATTGTAGTAGACGTTTCGCCATCCAGTGGCTTTATCAATACAGATTCTAGGACATAATAGGAAGACAGTAGAACTATATACAAAAGATGAGGTAATCAGTCCCTCGGCCTTGGAGTTAGTGTTCACAGCATCGTGGTGGAGGAGAGTCTGGAGCAAAGGCAAGAAGACTGGCGCTTTTTATAGGCGTCAGTGAATGGGACGGGCAGCAGACGAGGGCAGTCACTGGTAGGCGGGATTCCCCAGTGGAAGTAGGTCCTTCCCAAAGAGATGGGTTAGTTGCAGCAGCCGTGAAGAAGGTCTTGTAGATGTCCTCTGAACCAAGATTCCATGATGTTGCAGTGTCTGACAAGTTGTGCAAGAAAGGTATAAAATACCGACAATATGAAAGTTAAGACACATGTGCAACATCTGGATATCTTTATTGTAGTAGACGTTTCGCCATCCAGTGGCTTTATCAATACAGATTCTCCTCCACCACGATGCTGTGAACACTAACTCCAAGGCCGAGGGACTGATTACCTCATCTTTTGTATATAGTTCTACTGTCTTCCAATTATGTCCTAGAATCTGTATTGATAAAGCCACTGGATGGCGAAACGTCTACTACAATAAAGATATCCAGATGTTGCACATGTGTCTTAACTTTCATATTGTCGGTATTTTATACCTTTCTTGCACAACTTGTCAGACACTGTAACATCATGCAATCTTGGTTCAGAGGACATCTACAAGACCTTCTTCACGGCTGCTGCAACTAACCCATCTCTTTGGGAAGGACCTACTTCCACTGGGGAATCCCGCCTACCAGTGACTGCCCTCGTCTGCTGCCCGTCCCATTCACTGACGCCTATAAAAAGCGCCAGTCTTCTTGCCTTTGCTCCAGACTCTCCTCCACCACGATGCTGTGAACACTAACTCCAAGGCCGAGGGACTGATTACCTCATCTTTTGTATATAGTTCTACTGTCTTCCTATTATGTCCTAGAATCTGTATTGATAAAGCCACTGGATGGCGAAACGTCTACTACAATAAAGATATCCAGATGTTGCACATGTGTCTTAACTTTCATATTGTCGTATTTTATACCTTTCTTGCACAACTTGTCAGACACTGCAACATCATGGAATCTTGGTTCAGAGGACATCTACAAGACCTTCTTCACGGCTGCTGCAACTAACCCATCTCTTTGGGAAGGACCTACTTCCACTGGGGAATCCCGCCTACCAGTGACTGCCCTCGTCTGCTGCCCGTCCCATTCACTGACGCCTATAAAAAGCGCCAGTCTTCTTGCCTTTGCTCCAGACTCTCCTCCACCACGATGCTGTGAACACTAACTCCAAGGCCGAGGGACTGATTACCTCATCTTTTGTATATAGTTCTACTGTCTTCCAATTATGTCCTAGAATCTGTATTGATAAAGCCACTGGATGGCGAAACGTCTACTACAATAAAGATATCCAGATGTTGCACATGTGTCTTAACTTTCATATTGTCGGTATTTTATACCTTTCTTGCACAACTTGTCAGACACTGCAACATCATGGAATCTTGGGTTCAGAGGACATCTACAAGACCTTCTTCACGGCTGCTGCAACTAACCCATCTCTTTGGGAAGGACCTACTTCCACTGGGGAATCCCGCCTACCAGTGACTGCCCTCGTCTGCTGCCCGTCCCATTCACTGACGCCTATAAAAAGCGCCAGTCTTCTTGCCTTTGCTCCAGACTCTCCTCCACCACGATGCTGTGAACACTAACTCCAAGGCCGAGGGACTGATTACCTCATCTTTTGTATATAGTTCTACTGTCTTCCAATTATGTCCTAGAATCTGTATTGATAAAGCCACTGGATGGCGAAACGTCTACTACAATAAAGATATCCAGATGTTGCACATGTGTCTTAACTTTCATATTGTCGGTATTTTATACCTTTCTTGCACAACTGTCAGACACTGCAGCATCATGGGATCTTGTTACAAAGAATTCTTCAACACTTGTTCAACCTTTGGACGAAGACCTACTTCGACTAGTGGATGGTACCACTATGACCCCGCCTCCGCCTGCTTCACCTCACCTCTCTACAGTATATAAGCCACGTCTACGGCCCTATGCTGTACATTCTACAAGATTGATGGACTGAACACATCGACTCCAGGCTGAGGGACTGATTACCTCATACTCCTCCTCTCCTTACGCCTTCCTCTTTGTATTGGAGTGATGAAGCCACTGTGTGGCGAAACGTTTCCTGAATAAAGATTCCCATATGCTGCATAAGTGTCTCAATCTTCAACTTGTCGGTTTTTCAAACCATTCATCACAAGTACTGAGGGTGTCGAACCAGGTAAGAACCAGGAATAATGGATTTAAGTTGGATAAATTTAGATTTAGAAAGGACATAGGTAAGTACTGGTTTTCTAACAGTTGTAGATGCGTGGAACAGTCTTCCCAGTGGGGTGATAGAGGCTAGGACCTTGGGAAGCTTTAAGAAGAGACTGGACAAATATATTAGTGGGAGGGGCTGGGTTTGATTGGTGTCAAGGGGTACGGGAGTTATTTCTTGAGTAGCTTTAGGTAGATGTCGTTTTGATGAGGACCTGCCTCGTTTGGGCCAGTAGCCCTTCTGCAGTGTTCCTACATTCTTATGTGCTTATGTTCTTAAGGAGAAAAAGGAAAGAGGAAACGGGAAGAGGGAGAAGAAGAAAAAATGAGGAATCAGGTTAGGTCACGAGTGTTCTGAAGTTTGGAGAATTTTACAATGTATTGGGAGAGGAAGGCATCTACAGAGACGAAGCCAGGGCTAAGATTCATACAAGGAAAGTTGTGTATTAGGGAAGGTTCAACCAGACGGCGACTGTTAAAGTTGGAAGTAGGGAAGCCAGTTTTACCAGAAGACCAGTGAATAGGATGGCTGTGATCTCTGACTTGATAGAAAAGAGCATTGCTAGTGCCGGCAAGCCTAACATTATTTTTGTCCTCCTGGATCCACGGACCCGGGGGTCAACCTGTGTGACGCCAGGTGCTCCCACTTCCCCACTTCCCCCACACTCTCAACCTTTGCACTCCCGGGTCCGTGGATCCAGGAGTCCACCTGTGTGACGCCAGGTGCTCCCCCTTCCCCACTTCCCCCCCCCGCGCCCTCAACAACCTTCTTCGCATCCCCAGGTCCGTGGATCCAGGAGTCCGCCTGTGTGACGCCAGGTGCTCCCCCCCCACACCCTCAACAACCTTCTTCGCATCCACAGGTCCGTGGATCCAGAAGTCCACATGTGTGACACCAGGTGCTCCCCCTTCCCTACTTCCCCCCCACGCCCTCAACAACCTTCTTCGCATCCCCAGGTCCGTGGATCCACGAGTCCACCTGTGTGACGCCAGGTGCTCCCCTTTCCCCACTTCCCTCCCACCGAGCCCTCAACAACCTTCTTCGTATCCCCACGTCCGTGGATCCAGGAGTCCACCTGTGTGACGCCAGGTGCTCCCCTTTCCCCACTTCCCCCCCCACGCCCTCAACAACCTTCTTTGCATCCCCAGGTCCGTGGATCCAGGAGTCCACCTGTGTGACGCCAGGTGCTCCCCCTCCCCGCGCCCTCAACAACCTTCTTCGCATCCACAGGTCCGTGGATCCAGGAGTCCACCTGTGTGACACCAGGTGCTCCCCCTTCCCCACTTCCCCCCCACACCCTCAACAACCTTCTTCACATCCCCAGGTCCGTGTATCCAGGAATCCACCTGTGTGACGCCAGGTGCTCCCCTTCCCCCCTTCCCCCCCCCGCGCCCTCAAAAACCTTCGTATCCCCAGGTCCGTGGATCCAGGAGTCCACCTGTGTGACGCCAGGTGCTCCCCCTTCCCCACTTCCCCCCACACCCCCTCAACCCTCGCATCCCCAGGTCCGTGGATCCAGGAGTCCACCTGTGTGACGCCAGGTGCTTCCCTTTCCCCTCTTTTCCCCCCCCCGCCCTTAACAACCTTCTTCGCATCCCCAGGTCCGTCGTTCCAGGAGTCCACCTGTGTGACGCCAGGTGCTCCCCCCCCCCGCGCCCTCAACAACCTTCTTCGCATCCACAGGTCCGTGGATCCAGGAGTCCACCTGTGTGACACCAGGTGCTCCCCATTCCCCACTTCCCCCCCACACCCTCAACAACCTTCTTCGCATCCCCAGGTCCGTGGATCCAGGAGTCCACCTGTGTGACGCCAGGTGCTCCCCTTTCCCCACTTCCCCCCCTCCCCCGCGCCCTCAACATCCTTCTTCGCATCCCCAGGTCCGTGGATCCAGGAGTCCACCTGTGTAACGCCAGGTGCTCCCTTTTCCCCTTCCCCCCCTCCCCCGCCCTCAACAACCTTCTTCGCATCCCCAGTTCCGTGGATCCAGGAGTCCACCTGTGTGACACCAGGTGCTCCCGTTTCCCCACTTGTCCCCTCCCCTCGCGCCCTCAACAACCTTCTTCGCATCCCCAGGTCCGTGGATCCAGGAGTCCACCTGTGTGACACCAGGTGCTCCCGTTTCCCCACTTGTCCCCCCCCTCTCGCGCCCTCAACAACCTTCTTCGCATCCACAGGTCCGTGGATCCAGGAGTCCACCTGTGTGACACCAGGTGCTCCCCTTTCCCCCGTCCCCCCCCCGGGCCATCAACAACCTTCTTTTGCATCCCAGGTCCGTGGATTCAGGAGTCCACCTGTGTGACGCAGGTGCTCCCCTTTCCCCACTTCCACCCCCCAGCGCCCTCAACAACCTTCTTCGCATCCCCAGGTCCGTGGATCCAGGAGTCCACCTGTGTGACACCAGGTGCTCCCCCTTTCCCCACTTCCCACCCCCCAGCGCCCTCAACAACCTTCTTCGCATCCCCAGGTCCGTGGATCCAGGAGTCCACCTGTGTGACACCAGGTGCTCCCCCTTTCCCCTTCCCCCCCCGCGCCCTCAACAAAACCCTTTTTCGCATCCCCAGGTCCCTGGATCCAGGAGTCCCCCTGTGTGCACCAGGTGCTCCGTTTTCCCCACTTGTCCCCCCCTCTCGCGCCCTCAACAACCTTCTTCGCATCCCAGGTCCGTGGATCCAAGGGGTCCACTGTGTGACACCAGGTGCTCCCCTTTCCCCGTCCCCCCCGGGCCATCAACAACCTTCTTCGCATCCCCAGGTCCGTGGATCCAGGAGTCCACCTGTGTGACGCCAGGTGCTCCCCTTTCCCCACTTCCCACCCCCCAGCGCCCTCAACAAAACCTTCTTCGCATCCCCGGTCCGTGGATCCAGGAGTCCACCTGTGTGACACCAGGTGCTCCCCCTTTCCCCACTTCCCACCCCCCAGCGCCCTCAACAACCTTCTTCGCATCCCCAGGTCCGTGGATCCAGGAGTCCACCTGTGTGACACCAGGTGCTCCCCCTTTCCCCACTTCCCACCCCCCAGCGCCCTCAACAACCTTCTTCGCATCCCCATGTCCGTGGATCCAGGAGTCCACCTGTGTGACACCAGGTGCTCCCCCTTCCCCACTTAACCCCCTTCGCACCCTCAACAACCTTCTTCGCATCCCCAGGTCCGTGGATCCAGGAGTCCACCTGTGTGACACCTGGCCTTCGCACAGGTGAACTCCTGGAACCACGGACCCAGGGGGGGGTGCAAGGTTGGGGTGTGGGGGAAGTGGGGAAGGGGGAGCACCTGGCCTTCGCACAGGTGAACTCCTGGAACCACGGACCCGGGGGGGTGCAAGGTTGGGGTGTTGGGGAAGTGGGGAAGGGGGAGCACCTGGCATTCGCACAGGTGAACTCCTGGAACCACGGACCCGGGGGGGGGTGCAAGGTTGGGGTGTGGGGGGTAGTGGGGGAAGGGGGAGCACCTGGCGTCACACAGGTGGACTCCTGGAACCACGGACCCGGGGGAGGAGTGCAAGGTTGGGGTGTGGGGGAAGTAGGGGAAGGGGGAGCACCTGGCCTTCGCACAGGTGAACTCCTGGAACCACGGACCCGGGGGGGATGCAAAGTTGGGGTGTGGGGGAAGTGGGGAAGGGGGAGCACCTGGCCTTCGCACAGGTGAACTCCTGGAACCACGGACCCGAGGTGGGGCTGTGTGCAAAGGGTTTGGGGGGTGGGGGTAGTGGGGATGGGGGAGCCCCTGGCCTTCACACAGGTGGACTCCTGGAACCACGGACCCGGGGGGGGTGTGCAAGGTAGGGGTGTGGGGGAAGTGGGGAAGGGGGAGCACCTGGCCTTCGCACAGGTGAACTCATGGAACCACGGACCCGGGGGGGGTGCAAGGTTGGGGTGCGGGGTAGTGGGGAAGGGGGAGCACCTGGCGTCACACAGGTGGACCCCTGGAACCACGGACCCGGGGGGGTGCAAGGTTGGGGTGTGGGGGTAGTGGGGAAGGGGGAGCACCTGGCCTTCACACAGGTGGACTCCGAAAAAGGACACTCACTGGTTGTCGAGGCAGACCCTGGGGAAGAGGGAAAGGGACGATGCCTGAGGGGACACAGGCGGACTCCAGGAGTCCACCTGTGTGACGCCAGGTGCTCCCCTTTCCCCACTTCCCCCCCGCGCCCTCAAAAACCTTCTTCGTATCCCCAGGTCCGTGGATCCAGGAGTCCACCTGTGTGACGCCAGGTGCTCCCCCTTCCCCACTTCCCCCCCCGCGCCCTCAACAACCTTCTTCGCATCCCCAGGTCCGTGGATCCAGGAGTCCACCTGTGTGACGCCAGGTGCTCCCCCACCCGCGCCCTCAACAACCTTCTTCGCATCCACAGGTCCGTGGATCCAGGAGTCCACCTGTGTGACACCAGGTGCTCCCCCTTCCCCACTTCCCCCCCACGCCCTCAACAACCTTCTTTGCATCTCCAGGTCCGTGGATCCAGGAGTCCACCTGTGTGACGCCAGGTGCTCCCCTTTTCCCACTTTCCCCCCCCCCGCGCCCTCAACAACCTTCTTCGCATCCCCAGGTCCGTGGATCCAGGAGTCCACCTGTGTGACGCCAGGTGCTCCCATTTCCCCACTTCCCCCCCATCCCCTCAACAACCTTCTTCGCTTCCCAGGTCCGTTGATCCAGGAGTCCACCTGTGTGACGCCAGGTGCTCCCCCCCCGCGCCCTCAACAACCTTCTTAGCATCCACAGGTCCGTGGATCCAGGAGTCCACTGTGTGACACAGGTGCTCCCCCTTCCCACTTCCCCCCACACCTCTACAAACCTTCTTCGCATCCCCAGGTCCCTGGATCCAGGAGTCCACCTGTGTGACGCCAGGTGCTCCCTTTCCCCACTTCCCCCCCGCACCCTCAACCTTCGTATCCCCAGGTCCGTGGATCCAGGAGTCCACCTGTGTGACGCCAGGTGCTCCCCCTTCCCCACTTCCCCCCCACACCCTCAACCCTCGCATCCCCAGGTCCGTGGGTCCAGGAGTCCACCTGTGTGACGCCAGGTGCTCCCTTTCCCCTCTTTCCCCCCGCGCCCCCAACAACCTTCTTCGCATCCCCAGGTCCCTCGTTCCAGGAGTCCACCTGTGTGACGCCAGGTGGTTCCCCCCCCCCGCCCTCAACAACCTTCTTCGCATCCACAGGTCCGGGATCCCGGAGTCCACCTGGGGTGACACCAGGTGCTCCCCATCCCCACTTCCCCCCACACCCTTTAACAACCTTTTTTCGCATCCCCCGGTCCGTGGATCCCGGAGTCCACCTGTGTGACGCAAGGTGCTCCCCCTTTCCCCACTTCCCCCCTCCCCCCCGCCCTCAACATCCTTCTTCGCATCCCCAGGTCCGTGGATCCAGGAGTCCACCTGTGTAACGCCAGGTGCTCCCCTTTCCCCACTTCCCCCCCTCCCCCGCGCCCTCAACAACCTTCTTCGCATCCCCAGTTCCGTGGATCCAGGAGTCCACCTGTGTGACACCAGGTGCTCCCGTTTCCCCACTTGTCCCCTCCCCTCGCGCCCTCAACAACCTTCTTCGCATCCCCAGGTCCGTGGATCCAGGAGTCCACCTGTGTGACACCAGGTGCTCCCGTTTCCCCACTTGTCCCCCCCCCCTCGCGCCTCAACAACTTCTTCGATCCCCAGGTCCGTGGATCCGGAGTCCACCCGTGTGACACCAGGTGCTCCCCTTTCCCCAGTCCCCCCCCCGGGCCATCAACAACCTTCTTCGCATCCCCAGGTCCGTGGATCCAGGAGTCCACCTGTGTGACGCCAGGTGCTCCCCTTTCCCCACTTCCCACCCCCCAGCGCCCTCAAAAAACCTTCTTCGCATCCAGGTCCGTGGATCCAGGAGTCCACCTGTGTGACCCCAGGTGCTCCCCTTTCCCCACTTCCCACCCCCCGCGGGCCCCCAACAACCTTCTTCGCATCCCAGGTCCGTGGATCCAGGAGTCCACCTGTGTGACACCAGGGCTCCCCCTTTCCCCACTTTCCCCCCCCCGCGCCCTCAACACCTTCTTCCCATCCAGGTCCGTGGATCCAGGATTCCACCTGTGTGAAACCAGGTGCACCCCCTTTCCCTACTTCCCCCCCCCGCGCCCTCAACAACCTTCTTCGCATCCCCATGTCCGTGGATCCAGGAGTCCACCTGTGTGACACCAGGTGCTCCCCCTTCCCCACTTAACCCCCTTCGCGCCCTCAACAACCTTCTTCGCATCCCCAGGTCCGTGGATCCAGGAGTCCACCTGTGTGACACCTGGCCTTCGCACAGGTGAACTCCTGGAACCCCGGACCCAGGGGGGGGGGTGCAAGGTTGGGGTGTGGGGGAAGTGGGGAAGGGGGAGCACCTGGCCTTCGCACAGGTGAACTCCTGGAACCACGGACCCGGGGGGGTGCAAGGTTGGGGTGTTGGGGAAGTGGGGAAGGGGGGGCACCTGGCATTCGCCAAGGTGAACTCCTGGAACCCCGGACCCGGGGGGGGTGTGCAAGGTTGGGGTGTGGGGGTAGTGGGGAAGGGGGAGCACCTGGCGTCACACAGGTGGACTTTCCCGGAACCACGGACCCCGGGGGGGGAGTGCAAGGTTGGGGTGTGGGGGAAGTAGGGAAGGGGGGCACCCGGCCTTCGCACAGGTGAACTCCTGGAACCACGGACCCGGGGAGGGGTGCAAAGTTGGGGTGTGGGGGAAGTGGGGAAGGGGGAGCACCTGGCCTTCGCACAGGTGAACTCCTGGAACCACGGACCCGAGGTGGGGCTTTTGTGCAAGGTTGGGGGTGTTGGGGGTAAATGGGGATGGGGAGCCCCCGGCCTTACACACGTGGAAATCCTGGAAAACCCCGGGCCGGGGGGGTGTGCAAGGTAGGGGTGTGGGGGAAGTGGGGAAGGGGGAGCACCTGGCCTTCGCACAGGTGAACTCATGGAACCACGGACCCGGGGGGGGGTGCAAGGTTGGGGTGCGGGGTAGTGGGGAAGGGGGAGCACCTGGCGTCAACACAGGTGGACCCCTGGAACCACGGACCCCGGGGGGTGCAAGGTTGGGGTGTGGGGGTAGTGGGGAAGGGGGAGAACCTGGCCTTCACACAGGGGGACTCCGAAAAAGGACACTCATGGTTGTCGAGGCAGACCCTGGGGAAGAGGAAAGGGACGATGCCTGAGGGGGCACAGGCGGACTCCAGGAGTCCACCTGTGTGACGCCAGGGGCTCCCCTTTCCCCACTTCCCCCCGCGCCTCAAAAACCTTCTTCGTATCCCCAGGTCGTGGATCCAGGAGTCCACCTGTGTGACGCCAGGTGCTCCCCCACCCGCGCCCTCAACAACCTTCTTCGCATCCAAGGTTCCCTGGATCCAGAGTCCACCTGTGTGACACCAGGTGCTCCCCTTCCCCACTTTCCCCCCCCCCCTCAACAACCTTCTTTGCATCTCCAGGTCCGTGGATCCAGGAGTCCACCTGTGTGAGCCAGGTGCTCCCTTTTCCCACTTTCCCCCCCCCAGGCCCTCAACCAAACCTTCTTGCATCCCCAGGTCCGTGGATCCGGAGTCCAACCCGTGTGACGCCAGGTGCTCCCCCTCCCCCCCTTCCCCCCCTCCCCTCAACAACCTTCTTCGCTTCCCCCGGTCCGTTGATCGGAGTCCCCCTGTGTGACGCCAGGTGCTCCCCCCCCGCGCCCTCAACAACCCTTTTTGCATCCACAGGTCCGTGGATCCAGGAGTCCCATGTGTGACCCAGGTGCTCCCCTTCCCCCCTCCCCACCCTCTCAACCTTCTTCGCATCCCTAGGTCCGTGGATCCCCGGAGTCCACCTGTGTGACGCCAGGTGCCCCCCCTTTACCCACTTCCCCCTCCCCCGCGCCCCCAACAACTTTCTTTGTATCCCCAGGTCCGTGGATCCAGGAGTCCACCTGTGTGACGCCAGGTGCTCCCCCTTACCCACTTCCCCCCCCGCGCCCTCAACAACTTCTCGCATCCCTAGGTACGTGGATCCAGGAGTCCACCTGTGTGACGCCAGGTGCTCCCCTTTCCCCACTTCCCCCCTCCGCGCCCTCAACAACCTTCTTCGCATCCCCAGGTCCGTGGATCCAGGAGTCCACCTGTGTGACGGACCTGGGGATGCGAGGGTTGAGGGGGTGTCAGGAGGGGAATTGGGGAAGGGGGAGCACTTGGTGTCACACAGGTGGACTCCTGGATCCACGGACATGGGGATGCGAGGGTTGAGTGTGTGGGGGGGTAGTGGGGAAGGGGAAGCACCTGGTATCACACAGGTGGACTCATGGATCCACGGACCTGGGGATGCGGGGGTTGAGGGGGTGTGGGGGGGAAATGGGGAAGGGAGAGCACCTGATGTCACACAGGTGGACTCCTGGATCCACCGACCTGGGAATGCGAGGGTTGAGGGGGTGCGGGGGGGAAGTGGGGAAGGGAGAGCACGTGGTGTCACACAGGTGGACTCCTGGATCCACGGACCTGGGGATGCGAGGGTTGAGGGGGTGTGGGGGGGGAAGTGGGGAAGGGGGAGCACCTGGTGTCACACAGGTGGATTCCTGGATCCACGGACCTGGGGATGCGACGGTTGAGGGGGTGTGGGAGGGGGAAGTGGGGAAGGGGGAGCACCTGGCGTCACACAGGTGGACTCCTGGATGCACGGACCTGGGGATGCGAGGGTTGAGGGTGTGGGGGGAAGTGGGGAAGGGGGAGCACCTGCCGTCACACAGGTGGACTCCTGGATCCACGGACCTGGGAATGCGAGGGTTGAGAGGTGTAGGGGGGAAAATGGG
>NW_026469277.1:0-13666 GCF_026875155.1 Cherax quadricarinatus
CATCACTAGGAGGCAGCTGAGCATGAGTGGTCACTCTCAGCGGCTCTCATCACTAGGAGGCAGCTGAGCATGAGTGGTCGCTCTCAGTGGCTCTCATCACTAGGAGGCAGCTGAGCATGAGTGGTCGCTCTCAGCGGCTCTCATCACTAGGAGGCAGCTGAGCATGAGTGGTCGCTCTCAGCGGCTCTCATCACTAGGAGGCAGCTGAGCATGAGTGGTCGCTCTCAGCGGCTCTCATCACTAGGAGGCAGCTGAGCATGAGTGGTCGCTCTCAGCGGCTCTCATCACTAGGAGGCAGCTGAGCATGAGTGGTCGCTCTCAGCGGCTCTCTCATCACTGGAGGGCAGCGGCATGAGTGCATGAGTGGTCGCTCTCAGCGGCTCTCATCACTAGGAGGCAGCTGAGCATGAGTGGTCGCTCTCAGCGGCTCTCATCACTAGGAGGCAGCTGAGCATGAGTGGTCGCTCTCAGCGGCTCTCATCACTAGGAGCAGCTGAGCATGAGTGGTCGACTCTCAGCGGCTCTCATCACTAGGAGGCAGCTGAGCATGAGTGGTCGCTCTCAGCGGCTCTCATCACTAGGAGGCAGCTGAGCATGAGTGGTCGCTCTCAGCGGCTCTCATCACTAGGAGGCAGCTGAGCATGAGTGGTCGCTCTCAGCGGCTCTCATCACTAGGAGGCAGCTGAGCATGAGTGGTCGCTCTCAGCGGCTCTCATCACTAGGAGGCAGCTGAGCATGAGTGGTCACTCTCAGCGGCTCTCATCACTAGGAGGCAGCTGAGCATGAGTGGTCGCTCTCAGCGGCTCTCATCACTAGGAGGCAGCTGAGCATGAGTGGTCGCTCTCAGCGGCTCTCGCAAGGGGAAAAACGAAATTTAACAGAAAATAAGTAAATTGTGATCATATTTGTATCTACACAGTCAAGACACCTCGTACAGGATTCACGGACATGACTGCAGCTCGCAAAAGGAAGTTTGAGAGTCGTGGGTGTACAGGTGAAGCAAGAGTGTGACTCTCACCACCACCACTACACAAGAGGTAGAGTCGTGGGTGTACAGGTGAAGCAAGATGTTGTCCACTCTCACACACAACACACTACACATGAGGCAGTAGCAAAATATCTCGCTCAAAAGCGATTAGCTTCAAGAACTCCGGAAATTCTTGTCCATCAGATCCTGTCAAAGCATAAAAACTATCACCCTAGGTTGGGTAATAATTTGTCAGAAACGACAAATGATTTCCTGATTCGGTTCTTAGTCATATAACCAGCCACTGGAACTTTTGTCATCTACTTACCTGTCCACACTTTTAAAAATTTTAAGATTAACTTTTAACCATTTTATCGACCATCCAATTCGTGCACACCTGACCTATTCCCACTACCTATACGCCATTTTTCCTGTCTCTGTATATGATGAAGTCCACTTGTCGGCAAACGTTTCCAATACAGTGCTTAGTTACTCATGTGTGTCTATTGTACATACTGTCAGTGTTACTGGTTCGAACCTCAGTAAAGTTTCGTACAGTAACCTATTTTCCGGATATAAGGCCGCCTTTTCCAACAAAAAGCTTGAATATCAGCATGCGCCTTATGATCAGGGTAGGACGGAAAATACGGTAAGTGCCCGTAGGCAGTATATGGACATTCGTGAACAGGATGGAGGACCACAGAATATCGAGAGCGTCTTACAACTCCCTAAACCAGAGGAAATTTGGTAAATCGATCCAGTGTAACTTAAGTCTTTATAAGACTATCAAGCAATTCTTGAACACATTCGAAAATCATCAAGGTAAGAGTGAACTTGAGGAAGGAGAATCATCATAGCAGTGAACATGAGTGAGAATCATCAGGTAGAGTGGAACATGAGTGGAGAATCATCAGGTAAGTGGACATGAGTGGAAGAATCATCAGGTAGAGTGATACATCGAAGTGGAGAATCATCAGGTATATGGACATGAGTGGAGAATCATCACGGTAGAGTGAACATGAGTGGATTAGAATCATCAGGTAGAGTGATCATAGTCAGAATCATCAGGTAGAGTGGACCTGAGTGGAGAATCATCATGTAGAGTGAACATGAGTGAGCATCATCAGGTAGAGTGGACATGAGTGGAGAATCATCATGTAGAATGTGACTGAGTGGAGAATCATCAGGTAGAGTGAACATGAGTGGAGAATCATCAAGGTCAGAGTGGAATGAGTGGAGAATCATCGAGGTGAGTTGGGACTCATGACAGCTCAGAATATCAGTCGAGTGGACATGAGCACGAAGAATCCATCAGGTAGGAGTGGAACAAGCAGTGGATAAATCTCATCATCAGAGGTCTGGAGACACGAGTGGAGAAACAGTCGACATGAGGGGTAGATCGTGGGAACATGAGAGGAGAAAATCTCCTGAAGAGTGGACAGAGTGGGAGAATTATCAGGTAGAGTGAATGAGTGAGAATCATCAGGTAGCATGGGACAATGAGTGCTGAAATCATCAGGTAAGGGGCATTATTGAGATACATCAGGTTGGGTGGGCAGATGAGAATCATCAGAAAGTGAAGATGAGTGGAGAATCATCACAGACTGGGTGGACATGAGTGGAGAATCATTCAGGAAGAGTGAAGATGAATAGAGAATCCCTCAGGTTGAGTGTACATGATGGAAAATCATCAAGTAGAGTAATGATAGTGAATATTTTCTATAATTCTTTATGAATTCCCAATTACTTCCATCCACGCTCACCATTTTTCTGACACACCAGCCAACTCCAAGCTATTCAATCATCCTTCCTTCCCATACTCCACATACCTTAACTCGCGCCTTCCATTCATCTCCCATCTCCACCAGCCAACCCCGTCCTTCCCACAGATCATCAGATACCCCTCTCTCCTTTCCCACATCTCCCCTCTAAGACACAGTAACACCTTCTGCCTTCCCTGGTAAACCAGCATTTTCCTCCCCGCATACATATTATATACGTATGTGAATATACGATTTAATATCTGAGAGAAACAAAACCCGGAGTAATGGGCTTGTTTACCTTCAAGTAATGTAATCAGTGAAACTGTGGCCGTCGCTATTTTTTATTATTTGTCTTTTTAAAACGTTTGTGCATCCTGGGGAGGAAGATAGGCGTGACTTGTTTATTTCTCCTGTCACATTTGAGATGAAACACACAACACACACACGACATCACACACACACAACAACACACACACACACACACACACACACATACCCACACACCTCGCACACGCACACACACCACACACACACACACACACGACACACATCACACACACACACACACAGGGACTTCCAACCACAACAACCCCAAAGAAACTGAACAACCTCATCCAACACCCAACACACTGTTCCCTCTGCCCCCCACCCCCACAAATCAACAAACCCCACAGAGCCACAGCAGACTTTCCCTACGGGTCACGCGTGCCCCTCACCCCCACCACAAATCCAACCACACCACAAATCCCCCATAACCCCCAGGGCTCCCACCCCCCAACCCGCCATAATCACCCAGGACCAACCATGATAACAAGACGCTTAAGGTGTGGTACACAAACCGAGAAGGAATAGCAAATAAATACTCATGACAATGGCATGAAACAATCAACGAGAAGATCCCGACATCATAGCATTCACAAGAAACGATACTACACATTGGACAATAACAGATGCAGTATTCCCACCGGGATATCAGATCCTGAGAAAGATAGAAAGAGCAAGAACGGGGAGGAGGGTTGAGCACTGCTCATAAAAAACGATGGAGTTCACTTCGAAGAATGGAAGGGCATGCGACGAAGATAGGAGACAAGAGGACTCACATACGCAGCAACAATGTCAATACTGGGAACATAGAGGTAGCTCATTAGCTGTTAGTAATAAACCCACCACAGAAGTTGCAGGAGGCCAAGCAGGGAATAATGATGAGACTAACATAGTACAGCGAATGGTTGTACTTGGCACAAGAGATTCAAACTTGAAGTAGCAACAGTTTACTGGTTTATGGATGGATTTCAACTACACCGGAATAGATTAGGAAAACTGGAGTCTCAAAATGGGGGCCCCCCGACAACCATGGAGAGCCAAGAGATGATGGGATGTTGACTTGGGAAAAGCCTCCATGCATATCAAACACATCAGGCGTACAGTACACTGAGGCAGCGAGAGGGAGGATGACCAGCAATGACTGGACCATTGAGATCACCCTGAGTAGCTCAGCAACATTGATGACTACATATGAGATCCCTTCTCGGTTTACTGCCCACGTAGTCCTGATTTTAATTACAAAGTAGATCACAGTGGAGGAGGTTAACAGGAGACTCGATGTAAAAGTCCAAACTATAAAAGAGGGACCAACACAGGTATGAGACACTTCTTGCAGGGATGTGCAGTGGGACATGAGAAAATGGTAGAAAAGACAGTCACCAATGACATGACTGTCAGTATGTCTACAACAACAAAATGCAAGGAGGCCAGGCAAGGTATTTTGTTCCAATGGCAAACATGAAAACAAATGGAAAGACCAAAAGCGAGTCCTTTGGTTTACCCAAAGGTGCAATCGGGAGGCAAAAAACAGGGTACAGTAGAGATGGAAAGCTATAGACGGCAAAGGACCCAGAAAAACGAAGTATCAGTCGACAGGAGCCAAAACGAATATGCACAGATAAGGAGGGAGGTCCCATCGACCGTACGAAAAGACATCAGCATCGATAATGCGACGCCCCGTCTCTCTTCGTGTGCAACCCCGAGAAACCCAGATTAGTATCTCCATTATACAGTCCATACCACCCCTATAGCAAACAAAGACAGCGACAGTTCAAAGACACTCAAGAGATGATTCAAGCGCTGAGTGAAAAGAAAGACAAGGCCGAACTCACAAGAAACCCGAACAAAGAGTACCGCGAGTAGTTCCACAGAGATTTCAAGGGAAGTATTCTCTGTGGAGACAGGAAGGTTCTGGGGAAGCGAACAGGACAGAGGGGGTGACACCCAACAGGGAATACCAACAGTAGGCGGGGGGGGGGCGATATGCGCACAACCTGATGAATGAGGTGAAGAACATTCAGCAAATCTGATCGCTTGATACAATCAAAGAAGTCAATGGTGAATCGAACAACATCGTCCCGTGGGTCCTCATGTATGAGGAGCAGATGAACTGTGTGTGTCCATTAACCACAATCTTCAACACATACTCCCTTAGAAAACTGGCAAATATCTACTGAGTATGGAAGAACCAGAGCAAATCTAGTATCTTCCCATTTATAAACAAAAGGCAGACACAGATAGAAGGCCCTAACTAAATTACCAGCGACCAGTGTCTCACTGACCTGTATTAGAGTATGCAAAGTCAATGGAGAAGATCATATCACGAGAGAGATGGTGGAGCCACTCTCATGAACGGGAACAAGATATACACGAAACCAGGACAACGGATTTCATGGAAGGCAACAAATCTTCTTGTGTCAAAAAACTCAACTGTAAGCGTTTCTATGACAGTACTACACAAGAACAAGCTGCATACACGAGAGAGAGGGGTGGTTGAGATTGGAAGGCTATTTGGCCGGGGGGGACTGCAAGAAGGCCTTCGACAACAGTTCCTCCAGAGATTAATGAAAAACATAGAGGATCAGGCGCGTAAAACAGGAAGGCCACTGCGAGGCCACTGCCAGTGGCCTTCCTGATATACGCGCACTGATCCTCTGCCAGGAGAGGCAACAACGATCATGGTGACGGGACGAGGTATCACAGTGGCAGCTTGTGACGAGCGGGGTCCCCAAAGGGATCGGTCCTAAGGACCAGTGATTATTTCTGTATATGTGAATGACCGATGGAAAGGGTGTTCCTAGTCTTCACCAGATGAGTGAAGTTATTAGGGAAAATTAAATCAGATGAGGACCATCAGGACTTCAAAGAGACCTGTAACAGGGCTGACATGTGCTCAAACAATTGCTTCTTGATTCAACCCTGCAAGTGCAAAGTACAAAGAAGACCATCTAGACAGAGAATAACTGATGTGCCAGCTGTGCAAACCCTCGCTCAATGAGAAAGACTATGGGTGACCATAACTAACAAAGATTTAACACCGAGCCATGTCTCCGGAGGCACACATCAACCAGATACTGCTGTCAGCAAACACGGGCGCCTGGCCAACCGTCGTAACAAAAAAAAGCGTCGCGAAACCTTAGTCTAAGGATCTGTCCCAGTACAACTGTATACTGAATACATCAAGCGCCAGCATACAGGGAAGCATATAGCAGCTCCAACTTTGGAGAACCCACGAACTGGTCCAAGCACGTCAAGACAATCTAGAGACCAGTGCAAAGGTTTGACGACAAGGCAACGGGAAACAATCGGCGACCTGCCGATACTGGAGACAGGATGGCGTAAGAGGAGACATGATAACGACATTCAAAAGACTGCGTGGAAATAGATAAGAGTGGACAGAGACAGGATAGACATAAAGAAGACGACACAAGAAACGAGGGTCAAATCGGAAATTAAAAAGACTCGAGATTGAATCAAAGGGATTGTAGGAAGACTGATTTACTTCAGTCCATAGAGATAGTTAGCGAGTCGAAGTCTGGAATAAATCTAGCAAGTGATGTAGTAGCATGGCCAGCGAACGCCATACATAGACTTCTACTAAGACGAGGTACTGACTAAAGCTCATGGAGCAGGAGAGAGAAGGTCCTACTAGCGTAACAGTCTGAGAGGCGGGTACCCAGCGAGCTGAGTACTCGACCCCTGAAAACGCTCAACTATGGTAGACTCACAACTAGGTGAGTACACACACACACTGTCACCCAAACTAGCTCCAGATACACCTTGAAATCTAAAATTAAATATTACGTAATATTTACAACAACCCTCGGGTGAGGTAGAAAGATAGCTCCTGCCCTCGTGTTGCAGTCAACACATCAAAACAACCCAGGGGAGAGTGAAAGATAGCTCACCTGGCCCTCGTGAATTGCGCTGTCAACACATCAAAACACCCTGGGGAGGTTGAAAGAAATAGCTCCTTGCCCTACCCGTGTTGCAGTCAACACATCAAGAGTCTTGTGCAATGGTGGCAAAAATGTGTGTACATATTCATCATAATACTTTCAGTTTACACCATAATACGTGTACATCCTGAGCTCGTGATAATAAACTCATTTTTTAACGAGAAAGAGGAAAGCTCTGATTCCTAGGAGCAAGAGCCCTTCTCCAGTCACCCCCATGCCCCACGCTGAAAGGAGAGTCCAATTAGCTCAGAACTGAAGCAACCTTTACAGAAAGTGTGTTTCTCTAGATTATTAATCAGACGTGATCTAAATATCCTCAACATAAACACTTCTAACTATGATACTAAAAGATTTAAACAATAATAAACTAAAACTAATCAATTTAACGAAATATTACCTATAAAGCAATCAATTTAGCGAAATTAAAAGATATTAATGAAAAATAACGAAGAAGCATTGACTGAGTGAAAAATTATAATTTAATAGCAGTAAGAAGTTTAAGATCCTGTTATAATAATGAAAGTGTTGAAGTAGTTTAATTGTGGAAATTTTCTGGCCGATTACCCACCCATATCACTCTCCCTCACTCTCCTCTCTCTCATCTCATCTTCAGGCTCACAATCCTCCATCTCTCTCTCCTCTCAATCTCTCTCTCCGCTCTCTCTCTTCATCTCAACACGTCTCGCTCATCTTCTCTCTCCTCTCTCTCTTTCCTCCTTCCATTTTGTTCATTTTTCTTAAAGAACTACATATATAAACGGATCAGTACTCTGGTATATATTACGTATTATCTACAAAGCCTGAGGAAACTCAGTATAGTGCAGCAACTGTACTTCCCATTCCACCTCCAGCAACATACATATCCCACCTCCAGTACACAACTTCCCACCTCCAGTACACAACTTCCCACCTACATTACCACAAACTGCCCACCTCCAGTACCAACATCCCACCTCCAGTACACAACTTCCCCACCTCCATACACAACTTCCCCACCTAAAGTACACAACTTCCCACCTCCAGTAACACAAGTCAGTGCTAGCAGGTTTCCCTGAATCCCTTCACAAAAAATTAACCAAGCTCACAGTCAAACAGCTCACAGGTACCAAAAGCCCCAATAGTCACCACTTAGCTCCTATAGTACAACCTCACACATGCCTGCCTTTAGTCTGAACCCCCTTGCATCCTAAACCTTTATTTACCGCCCTTCCCTCCCTCTAAACCTCCACCCTTTTCCAAGACAACCCCTACTCCTCTTTCCATCCACTGACAGATTTATACTACTCCAAGTCGTCCTATATTTTGCTGAAATTCTCTCTAAATGACTAAACCACTCAAACAAACTCTCGTTCAGTCCTCTGATTAATACTTTTTAGTAACTCCTCACCTCCTCTTATTCCACCACACTCGAAATTACAGCATAATCAATCAACACCACACATTGCCTTAAACACTACATCGCTGCCTCCAGCCTCCTCCTCGCTGCAGCATTTACTAACTCAAGGCTATCCCCATCCATATATTAATATATATGATATATAAAGTATATATATATAAATATTTTTTATATCATAATAAACTATCACTATAAAATATATATATAGTATACAAACACTGATCACGGGCTGAAAGTAGAACTCGAACCTATGACGAACCTTAGGATCAGGTACGCAGTGCTTAACCAATCTACCCACACTGACACCATACCTTGGCGTGTAGCATGCCGCTACACTTTTGATCCACTGCAAGCCCAGCTTTCAGGGAGAAGGCTTACAGCTTTTCATCTTTTCACATGCGTGTAGCGCATCTACACGCCAAGGTTTTGTCCAGTGTGGGTAGATTGGAACAGCACTGCGTACCTTGTCCTAAGTTCGTAAGGTTCGAGTCTCCCTTCAGCCAGAGATCATTGTATGTGCGTATATTTCGCATTGCTCTCGCGAATTCCTTGGCATTGTCAAATCTCTAGTAAGGCTGATGTCATGCCAGGGATGAGATGAACAAGCTGTAAGCCTTCTCCTGAAAGCTGGCTGTCCTTGGATCAAACGTGTATGCCAATGCTACACGCCAAGTATTGTCCCAGTGTGGGTAGATTGGTAAGAGCACTGCGTTCCTTGTCCTAAGGTTCGAAGTTACGAGTCTTCCTTTTCACCAGAGATCAGTGATTGTGTCATATTACGCATTGCTCTCGCGAATTCCTTGCATTGTTCAAATCTCTAGTAAGGCAGATGCATGCAGGGGATTAGATGAAAAGCTGTAAGCCTTCTCCCTGAAAGCTCTGGCTGAGCCTTGGATCAAACGGTAGGGCATGCACACGCAACATGGTAAATGGTCCAGTGTGGGTAATTGAAAAGCACTGCTTCCTTGACCTAAGGTTCGTAGGTTCGAGTCTCCTTCAGCCAGAGATCAGATGATTTTGTGTACTATTCGCAAGCTCTGCTCCCGAGATTCCTTGCATTAGTTCAAATCTCTCTAAGGCTATTGCATGCAAGGATGAGATGAAAAGAGCGTAAGCTTCTTCCCGAAAGCTGGCCGCCTTGGATCACACGTGTAGCGAATGCTACACGCCAAGGTATTGGTCAGAGTGGGGGTAGATTGGTAAACACTTGCGTACCTTGTCCAAGGTTCTGAGTTCGAGTCTCCTTTTCAGCCAGATATTCAGTGTTTGTGTATATTTCGCATGCACTCGCGAATTCCTTGCCTTGTTCAAATCTCCTATAGGCTGATGCATGCAGGGGATGAGATGAAAAGCTTTAAGCCTCTTTCTCCCTGAAAAGCTTGCTGCCTTGGATCAAACGTGTATGGCATGCTACAACGCCAAGGTATTGGACCAGTGTGGGTAGATTTGTAAGCCACTGCGTTCCTATGTCCAAAGGTTCGTAGGTTCGAGTCTCCATCAGCCAGAATCAGTGTTTGTGTATATTTCCGCATGAGCTCTCGCGAATATCCTACATATATATATATAAATAATAACAATAAATATATATATATATCAGATATTGATAGTATATAAATATATATAATATACTTAATCTTATTAACACATCGCCGATCCACCAAGGCAGGGGGAGCAGGAAAAAAAAAAACTTTCATCAATCGTTCACAAGTTCCATCACTGTCTGCCCAGAGGATCTTTAACACACAGATTATAAAAACGGAGTAACATCTAACACTCATACCTTCAAGCGTGAAGTCGCGTACTTCCCATCACCAGGACTCAAGTCCGCCTGCCAGTTTTCCCTGAAACGGCTTCATAATGTTACTATGCTCACCACTTCCAACACATGTCAAGTATTAAAAACCATTGTCTCCATTCACTCCAATCAATAACGCTCACGCGCATGCTTCCTGGAAGTCCAAGCCTCCCCCGCCCACCACACCAAACCCCTCATTTACCAAGAACCCCCCTCACCTCTACCACAACGCTCGATCTCCCCTAGCGCGGCACACTCGACACCCGCGCTTTCTTCCCACCAACATACAGATTTATAACAACTCTTCTAAGTCTTTCTGTTTCGTCCCTTCCTCTTTGCATGTCGAACCACCTCAGCAACCCTTCCTCGGCCCTCGGACAACAGTGTTGGCAATTGCCCGACCTTCTCCCTAACTTCCAACTAAGAATTCTCCTGCATTATATACACACCACACATTGCCCTCCTTTGGATTAAGAATGATGGGAAAGACATGCCATCTCCACAGCCACCAGCCTTCTCCTCAGCTGCAACCTTCATCACTGCCTATGCTTCCACACCCATAAAAGATCGTTGAAAACAATACTCTCAAACAATCCCCTCTTTGGCTTCAAGGACAAAGTTTCTTTGTTTTTGGACAGACTACTAAGTGTACCGCTCACCCTTTTAGGCCCTTTTCCCTCCATCAGTCTATGAATTCATCCTCATTTTTTCATAGATCCATCCGACTGACTAAACGTCCACTCCCAAATAACTGAACCACATTCACTACTCCATATTCTCTCTTCCTCTCCCTCCAACCTAATATCCAATCTTTTCGTCACGTAACCTATTTATCCTCACAAACCTTACTCATTCCTGAATTCACGTTTTAATTTCTTCTTTTTACATACCCTATCCAAATTCATCCACCTACCTCTGCAACTTCTCTTCAGAATGACCCAAGAGCACAATGTCTCATTCAAAAACAACTGTGACAACTCCCACTTTGTCTGTTAATGAGCTCCTTTATCTTTAACTCGACACCTCTTGCCAAGATCCCTAGTAGCATTCACTTCTCTTACACCCCAACTATAAATATATTGAACAACTACGTGACAACACACATCCTTGTCAAAGGCCTACTTTAACGTGGAAAAAAACTCACTCGTTCCTACATACTTTAACATGGCCTCAAACTCCTCGTAAACGCTCTTTACTTCTCTTCAGTAACCTACCTCCTATACCATAAGCACCTGCAAACATCTGCACATTGCCCCTATCCACCCTGTCCATAAACGCCTTTTCACAATCCACAAAATGCCACAAAACCTCTTTAGCCTTATCTAATAATTGTTCACAAACTTATGTTCCCTGTAAACACTTTCGTCTGCACACCCTCTACCTTTCCAAAGCCTCCTGAGTTCATCTGCTATCCTGCTCTCTGTCTTACTCTTAATTTTTCAATAATAACTAACATACACTTTACCAGGTAAATTCAAGCAGACTTATTCCCTGTCTTTTTGCACGCTCTTATTGTCCCTTTTGCTTATTTAACATAAGTAACTAAGTAACTGCATGTTAACAAAAAACGCGATTCCTAAAAGCTAGGAGATCTCCAGAGAATCCTAGAAAGGGACTGCCCTTCTAGCATCCAGCCTGTTACTGGGTTTTTGGGAGGTAACAAATGGGGGCCTGTCGTGTATGCTCTTGATCCAAGGTGTGAAAAACTGTCCCGGAGGCCTCTTGATCCGCCGCAATAAGGTGTTGGAGAAATTGTCCAGTTTTGACATACTTGTAACACAATGGTCAAACACTGAGAGTACTTTCTAATCTGAAGACTTTGAGTTTGTCTTGTTCAACATACCAGGTGTATTTATGAACCCGACTGAGTCTCTTTATCCCAAGGAGATGGAAATACTTTTTATGATTTCTAGCTCTGACAACCAACACAAAAATTTCCTATTAGGATTATAGTTTCCCATAATCAATCTCTCGTAGTACAATTATTTTTCGTAAAGTATGCTAAAGGGGAAACAGTTAATTGATACTCGACTTTTCTGAGTTAAGTACATTAAAATTTCAGACGTGTTGGCAAGTAGCCAAATATTTGGGGTGTGACGTATAACAGGAATTACACCGCAGAAACTGTCAGAGCATTAATTAAAGATATATTGTTTCCTGCTCATAACAGAGATGTCTATTATGATTCAGATTCAGAAAGCCTAGTGTCACAATTAGGAAGTAGAATTCTATTTGATGAAGAGAAAGAGCAACTAGGGGCAGAAGTGAGCCTAGTGTCTGACCCTAGTGTAGCTCATTCTCGGCTCCGCCTTTCCTCACTGCCCACTAAGTAAAGAGTGTAGCGGTTTAGTATGACACAGCCAAAATACAGTACAGTGTATACTACACCTGATTTTACTTATCCTAGACCAGATCAAACACCTCTAGAGACGGCTGGACCATGTCCCCGACCTAAGGACCGTCCAGACCATTTTAAATTTCCCTACTCCCCATTACCCACTGGTCCTATCTCTCAGGAACAGTTTGAGAGTTTGAACGCCTCCTTATGTTGCAGACTGCACAAATAGAGGCACAGAGGAAATTGAACGAAGAAGAAATTTTCCAAAGAGAAAATGTTCTCTGTTAAGACAACAGACTTTATAGATCACAGGACACATTTAATGTGCAGAAAGCTGATCCATGGTTCCCAAGTTTTTTGAAAGTGACTTTGACACCTATTTTGATGTGTTTGAGAACCAGGGACGTGCTATGAACTGGCCACGAAGCACTGGGCAACATTGCTGCATACTGCTTTGACAGGAAGAGCTCAAACCTGTACTGCAGCCCCTTACCATTTGCTAAGTACATTAGTTATGACGCTGTCAAACAAACTATTCTAGAGACATATAACTTGTTACCTTTTAGTTTTTCAAAGAGCATTTCGACGTTACAACGACGACAAGATCAGACTTGTGTAGAGTTTGCTCGTGAGAAAAAAGTTGCTTTTGAGAGAGGACTTTGAGCTGCCAAGTGTAAACCCAAATTACAACAGCCTTGTTCAGTTGTTACTTACACGAAGAGTTTAACAACTGTATGTCTGCTGACATACAAGAATATCTGATCGATCATAAATACCTCAGATATTCTGGAAACTGCAGCATTAGCAGACAATTATGAGATTTCTCACAAACTTGTACGTACTAAAACACAGAGAAACAAGGTAACTAAAAATTGTCCTAGAATTTGGCAAACTAAATCAGCTGCTCATTGCCGGCCTGATGTACCTGCTACTGTAACTTCTCGTACCTTTACCAGGAAAACTCACAATCCTGAATCTGTCTCTGTGGCTAGACAGAAATCTGGTATCGAGAAGAAGAAAGTTAAATGTACCTATTGTAACAGAAAAGGACATGCTAGAGAGTATTGCTATAAGTTAGAAAGAGATACGAGATACAGTCGTGCGGCTGGCGCCCCCACTCAAGT
>NW_026469278.1:0-12412 GCF_026875155.1 Cherax quadricarinatus
TCCAGGGGGGTGGAATTACGGGAGGGACAACGACAACGCCTCACAAAATCGTAATACACTTTGCAAAAAAACCCCATACCATGGGCGGGGAAAACCCGCAATCAGAGAGTCCCAAAACTCCAGACCGTCGCTTTCCCCAGGGACTTTCCCAATCGTTCTTACTTTTTCGTGAGTCTTGTTGACGGTTTTGAGGGGACTTGGCTAAGTTGTCAGGGGCCCGGCTAGCTGGAGATTCGTCTGAAAAAACTTGTTTTGGGGGTCACAGTGGTCCCTTGCAAACCCTTTCCCTAGGGTGTAAAATATACCTAGTTGGACGAATCTTTTTGGGCAAAACGGGATGGATAGAGGCGCAAATAATTATCATTTTGGGGGCAAGACCAGTTGAGGAAAAGACTTACTCCCACTGGTTTCCCAAAATGAAGTCAAGCGTTTGTTGACTTTGCTGAACAAACGTCGTAAACCATTGCTTATAGGTGAAAGATGGATAAAACGAACTTATTGTCCCTTTGTTTTCCCTTGCCCTGGTACTAACCTATCAAATTTCCTGCGTACAGAAGCCTCATTCCCAAGTTGCTGTCGAGAAAACGATCAATCAAATGCTCGAGAGGGTTTTTTGACATACAATTCACCCGGGAAATGCGCCCTTGATCCTATCCCCCTAAAAAGGGACGGCACTGGCGCCCAGTGATTGACTTTGGGAAGTTAAATCGAAAATATTTTAGACCTTCCCACTTCCTGTACTTGGTGATCTTTTATGCAACATTGGGGGATAACAAAGTCTTCTCGGGCCCCGGATTGTTACAAGGGGTTTTGGGGAAGTCCCTTCATGAGGGGCGCCCAAAATTAACCCCATTCTCTACTCCCAAGGTCATTAAACACTTCCCTTTGAAGGGTTTTTGGGTTACGATCTTCTCCATCACGTTCTCTAGACTCATGACCAATGTCTTTAGAGGTCTAATAGTAAAGCTCTTATGGTGTACTTAGACGACGTATGTCTCATGTCCGAAGATGTGGATACACACCTAAAAGATTTGATATAGTACTTGGTAAGCTTGAAGAAGCCAATTTAAAGATCAAACTGTCTAAATGTCAATTTTTCAGATCAAAATTAAGTTTCTGGGTCACGTAGTCACTCCTAAGGGGTTATGACTGATCAAATAAAGTAACGCCATTACTAAATTTTCCAACTCCCAAAACTGCTGATGCTGTAAGTTTCCTTTGTGGGTCTAGCAGGTTTTACAGATCTTTCAATTGCTAATTTTTCTTCAATAGCAGCTCCGCTAACTGAATTGCTTAAGAAAGATGCTCCTTTCGTTTGGACCTCCATCAAGAAGAGCATTCCAGACACTAAAAGAAAAAGCTAATGTCCGTCCTATTTTGAATTCCCAGATTTTTCTAAGCCCTTCTATCTGACAACTGATGCTAGTTCAATTGGCAAAAGGTGCCGTACTACCCTCAAAAGACTGATAGCAAGTACAACGCAGTTGCATTTGCTAGCCGAGTCCTTATGAAGGCTGAACACAATTATACAGTAACGGAGCAAGAAGCTTTAGCAATAGTATGGTCTTTAAAGCACTTCCGAGACATTATTTATCAGTACCCTGTTCATGTCTTGACAGACCATGCACCACTGATACCATTATTCCAGAATAAAGAACCTACTGGAAGGTTAGCCAGATGGACCTTGACTATCCAAGAGTTCAATCCCACCGCTGCCACCAATTGTCGTAGGGGTTCTTAAAGGAGATTTGAGGGTTTAAGGTAGACACACTTGTTGGATGGTAATGCTATATTGTCAGACTGTGGTAATGGGAGATGGAGCCCAGTCTGCCTTGTCCTGCCTAGGTCTACACGCCGACTGAGAGGGAGGCAGAGGTATGAACGTACACATGCGCATCCCGTGACGTCACACAAACAGTCACTCGGCCTAGGGATCTTCTATATAAAGCACATGGATGATACTATAATGCTCAGTTAATCTATACAACACATGTAAGGGGATTCAGCAACTATGCTGACAGTTTCGCCCACCAAAGCTTAACAGTTTTCAAGGGATAGGCAGAAAAGAGTGCATTACATACAGTGGAGAAAGGTGAGGTGTCGAAATGACCGAGTGACGTCACCAGCAGTGTTGGTGCTATTACATAACAATATACTGAGGAGTACTGAACTCGGCCTACTGGCCTCACACAGTGTTAAACTTCAGAAGTTTGCACTTGGATGAGCAACATTACTGCAGGTGACATCACTAGCACACCTCTACCCTTCACCTCCCTCCCAACCCTTCTCTAATAATTAATAAAGTCTCTGGTGGGCGAAACGTCTTTTCAGTGAAATACCATAAACGTCCTATAGTGTATTAGTAACTATTTGTTACTCTCGGTCAGTGTAAGGTTGCTTAGATTGACATATATTACGGTATTTATGTGCATAATTTCAGTTATTTCCACACGAACGGAAAATGAGGTGGAAGATAAATTTCAGCTTCACCTGGAAAAACACTTCCAGGAAGGTTTTGCATGTGTTTTGTTTTATTTTATCAGCATTTGCTTTTTTTTGTAAATACGAATTAAAGTCTCTCAAATCACAGGCGCTTTAAAATTTAATCTGAACATTGTTTTAGCCCACTACGAGTGCAGAAGAACCTTGACTGTGAGGCTCAGTCAATCGTGTTCGGTCATATGATTCGTCCATTGACATAATTAAACCTTAATTTCCTTGACAAATGTGCATAACACGTGTATTAATATGGAGGAATCAAGGAGACTAGAAATGTAAGCGACGGTCTGGAGTTTTGAGACTCTGATCGCGGGTTCTATCCCCGCCCGTGGTATGTTTTTTTTTTTTTCAGAAAACTGCGTCCATTAATTACATCCACCAAGACAGCCGGGAGTGTAAGTCAGCTAGACGAGACCAAGCAGACACACAGTTCGGCCACCGAGGAGAGGCTGATTGAGGAAAATCTGACACATCTATTTATGTTGCATTATGTATGTATAGTAAATACATTTTCTCAATTATTTAGTTGAGTAAGTGTATTTGTAAATGTTTAAATGGAAGTAGATGAATGTCAGTGTGTTTATTTGTCTGCCTCCGTGAAAATAACTGTATCTGTTAATCGGTTTTATTTTTTGTTGTTAATAGTTCATATTTTCATCGCGTGAAAAGATCCACAGGAGCTCACACCAACATATTTTCAAACTCATTTATGCATCTCCCTATATGGAGCCTCTACACAGCAACACAGTTATCTGTAGCACACATATGTCCACATTAATCAGTAGTAAAATATACCAGCATATAAAAGATGAAGATTTTATTTCTTTTTAAAGGTTACAATGTGTTATTACAATTTTGATTTATTAAGTACAAAGGAAGTCACAGTCATGTCGGGGTATGTGAATATAATATGTTGAGTCTGTCATTTACTGAGCAGATGTATCGTCCACCAGGACTTTATGCATCAGGGAATGATCAAGTCTATCAGGATTTTTCCTAACAAGATTTATAAAGTCAACCAAGCCCTTTATTTATCCCTGATAGCGAAATGTCGTTTTCAGTAAATGCCATAAACTGCATATTGTATCTGATTAAAATATATTCAATGTCCCCCAATCTTCAATCATTTTAACATGAATGTTAACATGAAAATTGTACATACAAACATATATCCCTCTCCAAACTCCAGAACACAAACTCACATACTCACATACATGTGTGCACATACATTCGGCACATACAACATGTGTGCACATACATACTGTGTGCACATACATACATGTGTGCACATTCTCAAAAGCATTTTCTGTACTCCCTCATACGTTGTGAAAATCATACAAATAAATAATTTCAATATATTTAATGTGTTTAAATTTAATTTAAAATAAAACGATTGGGAATGACTGCAGTATTTTCAAGACATTCTGAATAATGTGAATATACGAAGAGCATAAAAACATTAGACACTTGTGGATAAAGCAGTGAAGACACACTCATGAATCTTGATATGAAAGATAAAACTTAAAAGTATATGTAAGAAGACTACGTTTGATGTATCAGGACTGGGTTGCTGAAACAACATTCACAATACCGCCCACATCCCAGATATAATATAATTCTAAAATAAAGAACATCACAACAATCACAGTATAAAGTAGTAACAGAAACATTGACAAAGATGTTTACTTACAAGATTACAAGAACCATCACTAAAATTTTTTGGTGAAGAGATCAAGATTTCCGAGTTGATAATTTTATTTTCATCCCCATAAGTTTTTGTTTTACGTTTTTAGTGACAAATATTTCAGGTACATTTAAATTCCTCTTACTCTGAGACTTGATATATAAAACCAAAAAACGACCTTACTTCCCCTGGCTCTGGCTATACTTTCCTGTTTAATTTTACAACAGAGTGGAAGTCTGCAGATATACTCATGAGAAAAGTGTACATATGTATGTATATTTGGAATTTGTCGGGTTGTTATTGGGTTTAGCGTGAGATAGTGCTTGTGTATTTTTATGTTCATACACTTGTCAGAATTATAGAAGAGAAGGTTGTACGTTGTTGTACAATATGCATTGACTCACCTAGTTGTGGTTGTAGGGGTCGGGCACAGCTGCTGGCCCCGCCTCTTCAACTGGCCGCTACCCCGGTCACACTTCCCCGCTCCGTGAGTTTTAAATCAACATCACAACCCTGTATGTGTGTGTTTGTTTTTGTGTGTGTGTGTGTGTGTGTGTGTGTGGGGTGTATGTGTTGTGTACTCACCTATTTGTGGTTGCAGGGGTCGATTAAATACTCCTGGCCCCGCCCTTTCACTGATTGCTACTAGGTCCTCTCTCCCCCTGTTTCCATGAGCTTCATCATACCTCGCCTTAAAACTGTGTATAGTTCCCCCTCCACTACTTCACTTTCTGGGCTATTCCACGGCTTGACTACTCTATGACTGAGAAATACTTCCCTACATCCCTTTGATTCATTTTGAGTCTTCAACTTCCAATTGTGACCTCTTGTGTCTGTGTCCCATCTCTGGAACATCCCGTCTTTGTCCACCTTTTCTATCCGCGCAGTATTTATATGTCGTTATCATGTTTTCCCCCCGACCCTCCTTGCCTCCAGTGGGCGTCAGGCCGATTTCCCTCAACCTTTCTTCGTAGGACAATCCCCGTAGCTCTGGGACTAGTCTTGTTGCAACCTTTGCACTTTCTCTAATTTCTTGACGTGCTTGAACCCAGGTGTGGATTCCAAACTGGTGCTGCTTTACTCCATTATGGGCCTGACGTAAATGGTATACAGAGTCTTGAACGAATCCTTACTGAGGTATCGGAACGCTATCCGTAGGTTTTGCCAGCCGCCCGTGTGCTGCAGCATTTATCTGATTGTTTGTGCGCCTCGGGAGATATGCACGGTGTTATACTCACCCCCAGATCTTTTTCCTTGAGTGAGGTTTGCAGACTTTGGCCATCTAAACTATATTGTGTCTGTGGTCTTCTTTGCCCTTCCCCAATCTTCATGACTTTGCATTTGGCAGGGTTAAACTCAAGGAGCCAGTTGCTGGACCAGGCTTGTAGCCTGTCCAGGTCTCTTTGTAGTCCTCCCTGATCCTCATCCGTTTTTGATTCTTCTCATTAACTTCACATCGTCCGCAAACAAGGACACTTCTGAGTCTATCCCTTCCGTTATGTCATTCACATAACCAAGAACAGCACAGGTCCTAGGACTGACCCCTGTTGGACCCCGCTTGTCACAGGCGCCCACTCTGACACCTCGTCACGTACCATGACTCGTTTGTTGCCTCCCCGTCAGGTATTCTCTGATCCATTGCAGTGCCTTTCCTGTTATGTGTGCCTGATCCTCTAGCTTTTGCAGTAACCTCTTGTGGAGGAACTGTGTCGAAGGCCTTCTTGCAGTCCCAAAAAAATGCAGTCGATCCCACCCCCTCTCTCTTGTTTACTTGTGTCACCTTGTCATAAAACTCTAGTAGGTTTGTGACACAGATTTTCCCTCCCTGAAACCATGCTGGTTGTCAATTATACACTTTTTTCTTTCCAGGGGCTCCACCACTCTCCTCCTGATGATCTTCTCCATGACCTTGCATACTAATACATGTTAGTGATACAGGTCTGTAGTTTAGTGCCTCATGTCTGTCTCCCTTTTTAAAAATTGGGACTACATTTGCCAACTTCCATACCTCAGGGAGTTGCCCAGTTTCAAATGATGTGTTGAAGATCTTTGTTAACGGTACACACAATATCTCTGCTCCCTCTTAAGGACCCACGGAGAGATGTTGTCTGGTCCCACCGCCTTTGAGGTGTCAAGTTCGCATAGCAGCTTCTTCATCTCCTCCTTGGTTATATGTACCTCATCTAGCACTTGCTGGTGCACCCCCCTGCTCTGATTTCCTGAAGTCCTTCTGGTTTCCACTGTAAATACTCCTTTAAATCTTGTGTTGAGCTCCTGACATACCTCCCGTCGTTTCTTGTGAATTCCCCATCACCCTTCCTCAGTCTGATTACCTGGTCCTTGACTGTAGTTTTCCTCCTGATGTGGCTGTACAACAGCTTCGGGTCAGTCTTGACTTTCGATGCTATGTCATTTTCGTATTGCCGCTGAGCCTCCCTTCTTATCTGTGCATATTCGTTTCTGACTCTTCAGCTAATCTCTCTTTTTTCCTGAGTTCTCTGCTTCTGTACCTTTTCCATTCTCTAGTACACCTAGTTTTTGCCTCCCTACACCTTTGGGTGAACCAAGGACTCGTTCTGTTCTTTCCCATTATTTCTGTTTCCCTTAGGAACACACCTCTCCTCTGCCTCCTTGTTGTCATGTGGGTTTTCGATACGTGGATAGGGTAAGAATAACTCACGTAGGCTGGTAGTTACGTTATAATATAATGGAAGTATGGGAAAGCGCCAACAGCCGTCCTGCCTCTCTCTGCTCCCTAGCCTGACTGACCCATGAGTGCCTACGGGTGAGGATTTTGAAATCCTGCTATGGTCAGCAGCAATATGAAAACAGTCAATGATTCACACAGACGGTTGGTAGTGAGTCATACTACTGGTACACTGGTTACTGGTAACTGGTTACTAGAACTGGTACTACTACTGAGAGCTCGGCGATGCTAACGTACGTCGTCCCGACATACAACTAATACAAACTAGAGATGGCAGGTGTACGGCTTGGGCTGATTCTATACATGTCAAAGTACACAACAATTGAACATTATAACAACATAAGTAAATTTTGGAAAAGCTTACAAAAATGAAACAAAGCAATAAAAAGGTATAATATAGCACAACCTCGAATGAAACTAAACGTTGAATTACACAATAGAAGTTAAAAAAAAAATTTTGATCGATCGATCGTATTCATGTGATCTACGGATTCTGGGGAAGGAATATATACAAAGAAAGAAGTGTTTAACAGAAAGCAGATTGGGTGCACTAAAATCTAGACTGTTAACTCCAGAATTGGAGGAACGTGAAACAAAAAAAATTCTTGAATACGTAATTGATCGAAATTTTTCAAAAACGGGTTTATTACATTTAAAAACCCAACTCTGCGGGGGTGAGATTGATAATCAAAGGGGTGTCATCTCGGAGGATAAAACTCTGTTGCACTGGGCTAACCATGCGTTTTTGGGGCAAATCTGAATGGTAGTTACAAATATACTTGGGATTTCCATACCTTCGTTACTAGGGAAAACGACATTCGGTTAAACGTTGACTGGTATAAAGGGTAGGAGTCAGATCAGGGGGATTGCGAGTCGTCACATTAGTCGGGGTTTTGGAACATCATTACATCACATACTAACTTCATATATCTAAATGCGATTCTTTATACGACCAGTACAAATTTCTCAAACCTTATATTTTATTACCAGTGATATTTCAACTATTCATAAGGACCAAAAAACTTTTGATCAAGCTTAGGCATTGAAAGACTTTTTTTAAAGTATCAGCTAACCTCGAACCTACTTTGTTTTTGGGGATGGTTTTTGCTCGAGTTTTTGCGACTTTTTTGAAAATTCTGCTTTTGATTTATGAAGTGTTTAAAACGGTTTTCTTCAAAAAACACTTTGAGCTAAGCGTACGATTTTCATAAATCATCGGGGTTGAAATTTGGTTTCGTTTAGAAAATAGAAAACTCAAAGGCAAACTTTTATCTACACCGTACAACGCATAATGTGGAGTGTCACCTAAAAAACATTGTAAGCAGAATTTAGCACACTGCACATCAGGTAAACTTCATCCCAAGTTTCCACTGTTGGGTTTTATAGTGGCCCAAAGACATAAGTTTTTTCTTTTTGGACTTCCCAACCCCCATTGCTGGCAGGATGATGAGGAACAAGGTAGTTTTAGAGATCTTGTCAAGGTACACAAATTTCAAGAATCTCATTACAGATTCACCTCCTTTAACGTTATAGGACTTGGGGGTGGTATCCCCTGCAGATAATGCTTTTTCTTTAAAAAACATTTAGCTACTTCTGGGCAGTTTTATCTGCAATAGGAACTAATTCACAATACTGGTGAAATGGTCTCCAAAAACCATAGATGTTTGTTGCCCTGGAGGGAATTTTTGGAAAAATTAGTTAACAAATCTACGCAACTCTTCCCCAGGGTTTCCTGTGTTAAATACATTTGGGATTGGATTGGGCCCATAGCTTACCTTTATGTTGCATGCAACACTAATTTTTTTAAACATCTCAGAAATATCATTGCCATACAGGCCAAAAGTATTAAAATCGGGCCCTTGTTTTACTAACGATCCATCCCAGGGGCAAAAACCCGGGGGACATCGTGAACTAGCTGTAAGGCTACATTCACTAGTGACGTGAATTTACAACGGTAAACTTTTTCTGCTAATCCCCAAACCGGGCGTTCGATACATAATTCTTGGTTCGACAAAGTCCTGATGGGTGCGTGGCTTCACAGTCAGAATAAGATTTTCCTGAGCGGGAATCAAATCACCCCCAACCACGGGGGATCTTTTCTTGAGCATTTTTGACTCTTCAGCAGTAAATGGAGGCTGCAGTACACACAACATGTCCGAAAGGCATCTGGACTACATTGATTTGCCAGGAAAGTTTTTAAGGTGGTTGAACTCTTGGATAGTAAAGGGTCCATCTGCTAACCTTCCAAGGTTGTTTTTTCTGAAATAAAGGTATCAGGGGAGCGGGTCTTCAAGACATGAACAAGACTGATAAATAATGTCTCGAAGTCTTTAAAAACCCCCTACTATTGCTAAAGCTTTTTGCTCAGTTACGTATAAATTCGTTCAGCCCCTTTGAAACCCGGGTAGCAAAGCACGCGTTGTACTTGCCACGGGCTTCGAGCATACGGGGACCTAGCCAATAAAATACATCAGTTGTCAATAAAGGGGTTAAAAAAACTGGAAATTTTAAAATTGGAGCGATTTACTTTTCTTTTTGATTTGGGAAAGCTCTTCTTGATGGGAAGGCCAAAAAAAGGGGCTCTTTCTTAAGCAACTCTTAGAGGAGCAGCTAGGAAGAAAAATTGGGAAAGAAAGTCAAAAAAACCGCAAACCCACAAAGGGTCTTACGGCATCAGCATTTTGGGGGTTTGGAAAAAATTTTTACTGCGTTTCTTTTTCTTTGGTCAGTCATAACCCCTCTAGGGGTGACAAAGTGCCAAGAAACTTAATTTCGATCTGAAAAATTTACATTTAACAGTTTTATCTTTAAATTGGCTTCTTTAAGCTTACCCAATTTCTACCTAAGTCTTTTCAAGGTGTATCCACGCTTTAACATGACGATCGTCATCTAATACACCAAATGCATTACCTATGAGACCTCTAAAAATATTAGTCAAGAGCCTTGAAACGTGATAGGGGGGGAAACGAACCAAACGCCCTAAAGGAGAAAGGAAATGACCTTTGGAGTGGAGAAGCAGTTACTTTTGCTGTCCCCGTGAAGAGGGGCTGCCAAAACCCTTGTAACAAATCCAGGGTTAAAAGACTTTGTTACTCCGATGTTACGTAAAAGACACCCAGTACAGGAAGGGGAAGCACTGGGATGTTTTTCCCATTTAACTTCCCAAAGTCAATCATGGGGGCCAAATACCCTCCTTCTAGGTACAGGGTCAAGGGCGCATTCCCCAAATAATTGCTTTTGGTGCAAAACTCCATCATCAAGCATTTGATTGATCAATTCTTCCGACAGCAACTTGTGAATGAAAGGGATTCTGTAGCAGGTATATAATAGGTCAGTACCATTCAAGTGGAAACGATGGACAATGTTTGTTATACCCCTCTTCTCACCTGGGAAGGCAAGGGTTTAAACGTTTTCAACAAGTCAACAAACGCTTTTACTTCATCTGGAAGTCAGTGGGGGCTTTTTCTTTTTTTCCTCAACTGGTGGGAAAAATTGATCCGAAGGGATGGGTCCCCCGGTAGAAAAACAAACCCACCCATGGTTAGGTGACAACCACCTCTACCGAACAGGGAAGGAAGTGAACAAGGTCAACAAGATTGGATTTCTCGAGACAACAGTGGGCCAAATGTTGGGCCCGAAGAAATGGATCTTACTATCTCTTACAACATGTAAAAGGGTGGTTTTAACAAATAACCTTTTTCTTTGCAGGAATCACTGTCAATAGGGCGTTATCACCACGGAACACAGGGAAAAACAACAAAACCTATAGGGCACTAGCTGTACGAAAAGTCTTTCTGCAGATGGCATGGACATCAACAAGAATGGCATTACTATTGCAAGAATTGTTTTCTGACAAGGCGCCCCTGTGAAAACTACACTTAACTAGCAACATTGCAGGATAGGGTCAGCACCAAAGGGAGCCAGAGCGCCCTCGGGCCTTTAGGTAACGGACACTATCTTTCAAATCTAATTGCAGGGAAAACAACAGGAGTGGGCAGGATCACAGTGCCTACCGCTTGGGGACGCTACCGGAAAATGCCCTGGCCTGTAAGGACTTAATTTGAAGTCATACTCGGCGGCAGTATGGCAGATATCGGATCCAAGCTGGAAACCCCCAAAATGGTACGATCAAGTCATCAATTTGGGTATGCCTGGTAGTATGTATAATATAACGGAAAGTATGGGAAAGCGCCAACAGCCGTCCTGCCTCTCTCTGCCCCTAGCCTGACTGACCCATGAGTGCCTACGGGTGAGGATGTTTGAAATCCTGCTATGGTCAGCAGTAATATGAATACAGCCCAATGATTCACACAGACGGTTGGTAGTGAGCATCTACTGGTACACGGGTTACTGGTAACTGGTTACTAGGAACTGGAAACTACTACTGAGACTTGCATTTTTTTTTGCCACATTGTCCATCATTTCTTGTACTGGTTTTTTCATATCAGTTCCCTCTCCCCACTGAATGTCTTGAAAGAAGTTCCTAAAGCCTGAGTAGTTCCCCCTTTTGTAGTTTGGTTTTTCCCACCCTATCCTGCTGCTCTCTCCACTTGGAGCTCAACTATGTAGTCGAAGCACAGAACCACATGATCACAGCTCCCAGGGGCTTTCATACATGATATCCTCGATGTCAGAACTACTCAAGGTGAATACAAGGTCCAGTCTTGCTGGTTCATCCTCTCCTCTCCTCTGGTAGTGTCTCTAACATTTGATGCTGAGGTTCTCCAGTACCACATCCATCATTTTGGCTCTCCATGTTTCGGGACCCCATGGGGCTCCAGGTTTTTCCCAGTCAATCTCCTTTGTTGAAATCACCCATAACTAGTAAACTTTGGGTCCCCCCATGTGGGCTTTCCTGGCCACCTCGGCTAGTGTGTCGACCATTGCTCTGTTGCTCTCATCGTATTCTTCTCTTGGCCTCCTGCAGCTCTGTGGTGGGTTGTACATTTCTGCAATTACACCTTATGTCCCTCAGACTGGATTGTTCCTACTAAGTAGTCCTTTTCGCCCGTGCCATCCATTCCTTCCATTTTCTCAAACCCCCACTGATTTTTAATGATGTGGATGTGGCATGGTGTTTTGGTTTAGAGTGTTTGGTTGTACTGGGGTTGACCTGGTTGGGAGGCATCTATAGGAAGTTGTGAGGGGGGCTGTAATTTTATCTTCCTGTGTATGGGATCTCCTGTCTGTCTTCTCCATCCCCTCTCTTTCCTCCTTTCGCCTTTGTACCATTTTCTCTTTTTCTGCCTTTTTTGCTTGTGTTCTGTCGCGGTCGAGATACACCTTCCTGTATGCCCCGGCATGTCCCTTAAATCGTGCTTTCTCCTGCAGGGTCCTGTTCCGAGTCGATTCTGCCTTGAAGGTCACTTTCACTGGCTGGGTTCTTTTTTTTACAAACCCCCCTATTCCCAAAAATTTTCCAGCTGGGTCATGTGTTTTTTCTATTGCTTTCAGATCTTTCAATTGCTTTTTTTCCCCTTGTTTTTTTGCTTCATTGTTTTTTTTTTCAACTTCCCCGGACC
>NW_026469279.1:0-12744 GCF_026875155.1 Cherax quadricarinatus
AGGCAGGGGCCCCCCAAAAAAAAAACTTTCACCATCTTTTCACTAAACACTGTCGGGGCCAAAAGGGTTTTACACTACAGTTTTTAAAAACGCAACATTAACACCCCCCCTTTCAAGTGCGGGCACTGTACTTCCCCTCCGGGACTCAATCCGCCTCCCGTTTCCCGAATCCCTTCAAAATGTTACTTTTGCCACACCCCAAACCCAAATCAAGTTTTTAAAAACCATTTGTCTCCATTCACCCTATCAAACATGCTCCGCATGCCGCGGGAATCAAACCCCCTCGCACACAAAACCTCCTTTACCCCCCCCCCCCCCCCCTTCCTGGGGCCGACCCCTACCCCGCCTTCCTTCCACTACAGTGATACACTCTTAACATTCTGTTTCGCTCCATTCCCTACAGCCCGAACCACCTCAACAACCCTTTCCTCAGCCCTCTGGAAACAAATTTGGAAACCCCGCACCTCCTCCTAACTTTCCAAACTACAATTCTCTGCATTATATTTCAACCACACATGCCCTCAGAATGACATCTCCACGCCTCCAGCCTTCTCCTCGCTGCAACATTCATAAACCACCTTTCACACCCATAAAAGGGCGTTGGTAAAACTATACTCTCATACTTTCCCCCTCTTTGCCCCAAGGACAAATTTTTTGTCCCACAACCCCCAAGTGCCCACTAAATCTTTTTCCCTCACAATTCTATGATTCACCTCATCTTTCATAGACCCCCCCGCTGACACCCACTCCCAAATATCTGAAAAACGTTCACCTCCCCATACTCTCTCCCCAATCTGATATTCAAACTTTACAAACCAATCTTTTTGTTATCCTCATAACCTTCTCTTTCCTGTATTCACCTTTTAATTTTTTCCCCTTTTTTGCACACCCTTTCCAAATTCCAACCACCAATCCTGCAACTTCTCTTCAAATCTCCCAAGACCAGTGTCATCAGCAAAAAGCAGCTGTGACAACTCCCCCTTTGGTTGATTCTTTATCTTTAACTCCACGCCTCTTGCCAGACCCTCGTCATTTACTTCTCTTCTTACAATACGAACCCCATCTATAAATATATTAAACAACCACGGTGACATCACACATCCTGTCTAAGGCCTACTTTTACTGGGAAAAAATTTCCCTCTTTCGCTACATACTCTAACTGAGCCTCACTATCCACGTAAAAACTCTTCACTGCTTTCAGTAACCCTACCTCCTACACCATACACTTGCAACACTGTCCACATTGCCCCCTATCACCCTGTCATACGCCTTTTCCAAATCCCATAATGCCACAAAGACCTCTTTAGCCTTATCTAAATACTTTTCCCTTAATGTTTTCACTGTAACACCTGTCCACACACCCCTAACCTTCCTAAAGCCCTCCTTGTTCATCTGCTAAGTCCCTATCATCCGTCTTACTCTTATAATTCATTCAATATAACGCTACCATACACTTTACCATGTACACTTCAACAGAACTTATCCGCCTATAATTTTTGCACTCTCTTTTAATCCCCTTTGCCTTATACAAAGGAAATATGCATGCTCTCTGCCAATCCCTAGGTACCTACCCTCTTCCATACATTTATTAAATAATTGCACCAACCACTCCAAAACTATATCCCCACCTGCTTTTTAACATTTCTATCTTTATCCCATAAATCCCGGCTTCCGTACCCCCTTTCATTTTACCTACTGCCTCACGACTTCCCCCCACACTCACAACTGGCTCTTCCTCAGCTCCTACAAGATGTATTCCTCCTTGCCCTATACACGAAATCACAGCTTCCCTATCTTCATCAACATTTAACAATCCTCAAAATATCCTCCATCTCCCAATACCTCTAAATCTCCTTTTAATAACTCTCCTCTGTCCTCCTCTCCTATTTTAACTGACAAATTCCATTGTTCTCATAGGCTTTCTTAACTTGTTATACTCACTTTTTCCAAAACTTTTTTCTTATTTTCAACAAAATTTTGTTGATAACATCTCAACCCAACTCTCTCATTTTGCTCCTCTTTTTACATTGCTTCATCACCACTCTCTACTTCTCTCTCTTTTTTTTTTTTTTTTTTCTTTTTTTTTTTTTCCTCCATATACCTTCCCTCCTTGCATCACTTCTACTTTGTTAACACTTCTAATATGCTAACTTTTTCTCCCTTACTAGCACTCTTTACATCATCATTCACCAATCGCTCCTCTTCCCTCCTGCAACCCACTTTTCCTGTAACCAAAAATTCTGCTGACACTCTAACACTACATTTTTAAACCTACCCCATACCTCATTCGACCCCATTGGCCTATGCTCTAATTAGCCCATCTATCCTCCAATAGCTGTTTTTATATCTTACCCTAACTGTGCCTCCTCTTTTAGTTTAAAAACCTTCACCTCTCTCTTCCCCTGATGCTTCTATTCTTCCTTGTATCACCATCTACCTTTTACCTCAGTGTAGCTACAACTAGAAAGTGATCGATATATCTGTGGCCCCTCTATAAACTGTAACAAATCCTGAAGTCTGCTAAATTTATGTTGTTTTAATCTTAGTTCGAGATTTTACCATTGACCGTAATAAACTTATCGCAAATTTTACAAGGAATCTTATAGACACATCCATCAGCATTTTGGGGGGATTCTTTATCAGAAGTTTTTTTGACTGTATCGAGATTTTTGAATGACAACTTTAATATTAAAAGTCTTAAGAAGAGAGCATATCAACCAAGTTTCCATGGTAAGGGAGAACCAACATATTTTTATTTGAATAAGGCTGGTTGTCCCCTTTGGATTGTAAAAAGTATTTCTGGCAACTTTAAAAGATTTATCAATTACATATTTTTTTTTATTTTTTTCTTGGTATTTTAATCATTGACCTATTTCATAAATTTTGGATATTTCCTCATCTATGAACTCAGGACTACAAATCCGTAAAGCTCTCGAAACATGATGAGAAACAGACAGTTTGACTCTATCTTGATGCGAGGAATAATAGTGGACATAGGAACAGTTATTGGTAGGTTTTTTCTGTAAATTTTAAATTTGAATTCATTATTACCCTTAATAATTAAAACATCTAGAAAAGGCCATGAGTTATTTCTTCAAACTCAACAGTAAAGTTTATTGAATGTGCTAAGCTTTTTAATTGTTCCAAGGAAAATGTTGTATATCTACATTTTTGGGCACAAGACGACAAAATATCATCAACATATCTGACCATTTAGCTCTATTAGGGAGGATTGTGTAAGTAACCTAACCTTGTTCAAAAAATTCCATGTATAGGTTACTAAGAACAAGTGTGAAAGAGGATTTCCCCTTGCCATACAAACTTCTGAGTGTAAATTATCATTAAATACAAATTTTGCATCAACAATGCAAAGTTAAATAAGTTTATGATAGTAGGAACTGGCAATGGTAAATCATAGTTAACGAGTTCTTCAGATCAGAAAACTTAATAAATCATCAACAGGAGCTTTCGTAAACAAGGAAGTAACATCAAACTACCATGTTAAAATCTATTTAGATCAAGTCAAGGAGCTTAATTATCACCAAGTCTATGTTGTTTTTTAACATTAAAGTTTAGAAATTTTTGCCAACAGTAGGGCTCAAAATATCAACAAGCCATTTTGGATAATTATATTTGGAAACTGACCCTATGGAGCTAATACTTGGTCTTTATGATAAACACTTAATAACAATAAAAATTTGCGCCTTACTAAGCATACAAATAAATGCCAAAGTAAATTAGAAAGAAAATGAATTACCAAGACAAAATGAATAATCTCTTAGATTATACTGAAACTATTCTAAACTTAGAAAAATCCCCTAGAATCCGTAACAGCAATTTTTCACATAAAACAATAAACTCTACAGAAAGGCAAAGATGATTAGTCAAACAATTAACTTCCACTAATCCCATCTTTGCCTTACATGTATGGACTAATAAAACCACACAAACCAGTGGAATCCTATCAGATCCAATTATTTACTCCATAGGTCCATTTCATTAAATTATCCAAAATGGCTTGTTTGATATTTGAGCCCTATTGTTGCCAAAAAATGTTCTAATCTTTAATGTTAAAAACAACATAGACTTGGTTGATAAATTAAGCTCCTTGACTGACCTAAATGATTTTAAACATGGTTAGTTTTGATGATTACTTGTCCTTGTTTTACGAAAGGCATCCTGTTTGATGAATTTATTAAGTTTCTTATCTGAAGAACTCGTTAACTATGATTTACATTGCCAGTTCCTACTATCATTAAACTTATTAACACTTTGGCATTGTTGATGCCAAAATTTGTATTTAATGATAATATTTTTAAACATCTCAGAAGTTTTGGTATGGCAATGGGAAATCCTCTTCACCTGTTCTTAGTAACCTATACATGGAATTTTTTGAAACAAAGGATACTTAACACAGAATCCTCCTAATAGAGCTAAATGGTTCAGATAAGTTTGATGATATTTTGTGTCTTATGCCCAAAAATGAGTATACACCATTTCCTTGGAAAATTAAATAGCTTAGCCCATTCAATAAACTTTACTGTTGAGGTTGAAAGAAAATAACTCATTGCCTTTTCTAGATGTTTTAATTATTAAGGGTAATAATGAATTCAAATTTAAAATTTACAGAAAACCTACTAATAACTGTTTCCATGTCCACTATTATTCCTCGCATCAAGATAGAGTCAACTGTCTGTTTTTCCTCATCAATGTTTCTGAGAGCTTTACGAATTGTATTCCAGAGTTCATAGATGAGGAAATAATCCAAAATTTATGGAAATAGGTGTAATGATTTAAAATACCCAAGAAATGTATATTGATAAATCTTTTTAAAGTAGCCAGAAATACTTTTTACAATCCAAAAAGGGACAACAGCCCTTATTCAAATAAAAATATGTTGGTTCTTCCCTTACCCTGAAAAACTGGTTGATATCCATCTCTTCTTAAGACTTTTAATATTAAAGTTGTATCCAAAAATCTCGATACGTAAAAAAACTTCTGATAAAGAATTCCCCCCAAATGCCGATGGATGTGTCTAATAAACGATTCCTTGTAAAATTTGCGATAAAGTTTTATTACGGTCAAACTGGTAAAAATCCGAACAACGATTAAAACAACATAAATATAGCAATTTAGAACTTGACAAAGATCCAATGCTCCCATTTATTCATGTAAGAAATTTAGAACCATCCTATTGATTTTCAAAAAGTTGAGAAAGTATATCAAGCAAGTCCATGTCGACAGAATATAATTTATAATTGATTCTTGTTTCATAAAAAGCAGTTTTGACAAAATATGTAATTATTTCCTTTGGTTTATATAAATTAGATCATTATTTAATTAATTGAATTTGGGAAGAATTATAAAACAACTGGACAAATATCTTTAAAATTTCTTATTTCTTGGGTAGAATAGTTTGTGGGGTGAGTTGTGCCAAGGACCTTTCCAAGTTGGCTCGCCGCGCGTCACGTGTTTAAACCGTTGTGGGATCTGATAGTGAGGTGCCGACCAGACCCCTTATATAGCTTCCTTGGATGCTTTACTTTCATAGTTCCTTGATAATGTGAGTAGTCACGAAAGCGCTTGGAATTTCTCTATTCTTTCAGAGTGGTTGTTTTGCATATTCTGAAATCACCTGTTTACTGTGATCTTCTTGCATATATATATATATATATATATAGAGGGGCCACAGATATATCAGATCACTTTCTAGTTGTAGCTACACTGAGAGTAAAAGGTAGATGGAATACAAGGAGAATAGAAGCATCAGGGAAGAGAGAGGTGAAGGTTTATAAACTAAAAGAGGAGGCAGTTAGGGTAAGATATAAACAGCTATTGGAGGATAGATGGGCTAATGAGAGCATAGGCAATGGGGTCGAAGAGGTATGGGGTAGGTTTAAAAATGTAGTGTTAGAGTGTTCAGCAGAAGTTTGTGGTTACAGGAAAGTGGGTGCGGGAGGGAAGAGGACGATTGGTGATATGATGATGTAAAGGAGAGTAGTAAGGGAGAAAAAGTTAGCATATAAGAATTTTTTACAAAGTAGAAGGGATCAAGGAGGGAAGAGTATAGGGAAAAAAGAGAGAGTTAAGAAGTGTGAAGCAATGTAAAAATAGAGCAAATGAAGAGAGTGGGTGAGAATTTATCAACAAATTGTTTAAATAAGAAAAAGTTTTGGAGTGAGATTAACAAGTTTAAGAAAAGCTAGAGAACAAATGGATTTGTCAGTTAAAAATAGAGAGGAGAGTTATTAAATGGAGAGTTAGAGGTATTGGGAAGATGGAGAATATTTTGAGAATTGTTAAATGTTTGATGAAGAAATGGAAGCAGTGATTTCGTGTATAGGGCAAGGAGGAATAACATCTTAGGAGTGAGGAAAAGAGGCCAGTTGAGGCGTATGTGGGGAAGTTCGTGAGGCAGTAGGTAAAATGAAAGGGGTAAGCAGCCGGGATTGAGGGGATAAAGATAGAAATGGTAAAAGCCGGTGGGGATATTAGTTTTGGAGTGTTGGGTGCAATTATTTAATAAATGAAATTGGAAGAGGTAAGGTACCTAAGGATTGGCAGAGAGCATGCAATAGTTCCTTTGTATAAAGGCAAAGGGGAAAAAAGAGAGTGCAAAAATTATAGGGGGCTAAGTCGCTGAGTATACCTGGTCCAGTGTATGGTAGATTTATTATTGAAAGAATTAAGAGTAAGACGGAGAATAGCATAGCAGATAACAAGTAGGCTTTTAGTAAAGGTAGGGGGTGTTTGGACCAGGTGTTTACATTGAAACTATAATTAACAGTATTTAGATAAGGCTAAAGAGGTCTTTGTGTGGCATTTATGGAATTTGGAAAAGGCGTATGACAGGGTGGATTGGGGGGCAATGTGGCAGATGTTGCAAGTGTATGGTAGTAGGAGTAGTTACCTGAAAGCAGTGAAAGATTTTTATACGAGGATAGTGAGCCTCAAGTTAGAGTAAGTAGGAAAGAGGGAAAATATTCCCAGTAAAAGTAGGCCTTAGACAAGGTATGTGTGATGTCACCGTGTTGTTTAATATATTTATAGATGGGGTTGTAAGAGAAGTAAATCGAGGGTTCTTGACAAGAGGCTGGATTAAAAGATAAGAATCAACAACAAACAAAGTGGAGTTTGTCCACAGCTGCTCTTTGCTGATGACACTGTGCTCTGGGAGATTCCTGAAGAGAAGTTGCAGAGATTGGTGGATGAATTTGGTAGGGTGTGCAAAAAATAAAATTAAAGGTGAATACAGGAAAAGAGTAAGGTTATGAGGATAAACAAAAAGATTAGGTGATGAAAGATTGAAAATCAGATTGGAGGGAGAGAGTATGGAGGAGGTGAATTATTCCATAAATTGGGAGTGGACGTGGCAGCGGATGGTCTATGAAGAATGATGTGAATCATAGAATTGATGAGGAAAAAGATGAGTTGTGCACTTAGAAGTCTGTGGAGACAAAGAACTTGTCCTTGGAGGCAAAGAGGGAATGTATTAGAGTATAGTTTTTTAACAACGCTCCTTATATGGGTGTGGAAGCATGGGTGATGAATGTTGCAGCGAGGAGAAGGCATGGAGGCAGTGGAGATGTCATGGTCTGAGCAATGTGTGGTGTGAAATATAATGCAGAGAATCGTAGTTTGGAAGTTAGGAGAGGTGGCGGATTACCAAAACTGTTGTCCAGAGGGCGAGGAAGGGTTGTTGAGGTTGGTTCGGACAGTGTAGAGATAATGGAGCGAAACAGAATGACTTCAAGAGTGTATCAGTCCTGTAGGTGGAAGGAAGGCAGGGTAGGGGTCGGCCTAGGAAAGGTTGGAGATAGGGGGTAAAGGAGGTTTTTGTGTGCGAGGGCTTGGACTTCCGCAGATGCATGAGCGTGTTTGATAGGAGTGTATGGAGACAAATGGTTTTTAATACTTGACGTGCTGTTGGAGTGTGAGCAAAGTAACATTATGAGGGGTTCAGGGAACCGCAGCGGACCTTGAGTCCGGAGATGGGAAGTAACAATTGCCTGCACTCTGAAGGAGGGGTGTTTAATGTTTGCAGTTTAATAAACTGTAGTTAAAGCACCCTTCTGACAAGACAGTGATGGAAGTGAATGATGTGAAAGTTTTCTTTTTCGGGCCCCCTGCCTTGGTGGAAATCGCCAGTGTGATAAAAAAAAAAAAAAAAATATACAGTGGACCCCCGTATAGCAACATTAATCTGTGCCAAGAGGGCTGATTGTTATGCGAGAATTGTTCGGTATGCGAATGAATTTTCCCCATAAGAAATAATGGAAATCAAAATTTAATCCATGCAAACACCCAAAAGTATGAAAAAAAAAATTTTACCACATGAAATATACATTTCCTACACACAAAGAGAAGATACATGCACAATAGTAAGTAGTACATGCACAATATATATTGTGCATGTACTACTCTCCTAAATGTAAGAATAAATGACCTTTACCTTTATTGAAGATGCAGGCAATTGACTGATAACACTGTGTCCTGGGAGTGCCTTTTCCTCCTGAGTACTAGGCCTGTTTGGCATTTCTTCTTCCCAGAACAGCTTAACACACTGTCTTATGCCACTATGATTCTTAAATCTCTCAAACAACCTTTGCTGGCGTTTAAATTCAACCAATATGAGCACTAGTTCCACCAGGCATTTTACCCTGTTCGACCTGGGTGTTAGAGTCGACTGGTGTGGGTTGCATCCTGGGAAAGAACAAGAATTAAGGACCCCAATGGAACTAAGTTAGTCTTCGATGACATCTGACTTTTTTGGTTATCCTGGTGGCAAATCCTCTGGGGTGTTTCTTTGTATCTCTCAATAACCACAATCACACGCAAAAACGTGCACAGCAGCAGCAGCAGGTGACGGTGTACAGGCAGCAACAGCCGATTCTACAGCAGCAACAGACGATGCTACAGGAGCAACATGACGATGCTAAAGCAGGCAGCAGAGCAACATGCTACAGCAGCAACAGACGATGCTACAATCAGCATCAGACGATGCTACAAGCAGCAGCAGACATGCTACAGCAGCAGCTGACGATGCTACAGCAGCATCAGACGAGCTAACAGCAGCACAGACAGTACTACAGCAGCAGCAGCAGTTTTTTTTGCTGAGGTGGTACAACACAGCAGCAGCTGACAGTGCAGCAGCAGCTGATGGTGGTACAGGCAGCAGCAAGCAGCTGTACCACCAACAGTAGCGATGGTTTGATTGGGGTTGTTATACAACCTGGCCAGCTCGGTAGACACCACTCCACTTTCATACTTATCAATGATCTTTTTCTACATCTCTATAGTAATTCTCACCCTTATTGCTGTAGGGTGGCACTAGAAGCTTTCTTGAGGCCCCATGGTCACTTTTTTCCAGAAAAAATCAGCCAAAAACACTGGTAATAATACGAAATGTTCCGATTTATGCTTGGATGTTACAGCGAGGCTGGCTGGTAACAAGGCCAACCGGCTGAACATGTGGTGTGGCTCAGGCCGCACATTGGACGCTCTCGGACGAAGAGCGGTGACGGGTTTTTTGCGTATGCGAGGCAAAATTTTTGCGAAAAAGCGAGCGGTATCGGATTGTAACGGTACTATGCGATGCATGCGGGTATGCCGGGGGTCCACAGTATAAATACAGTGGACCCCCGCATACTGTTGGCATCACATAACGTTAAATCCGCATAACGATACATTTTTATCACTAAAATTTTTGCCTCGCATAGCGCTAAAAAACTTGCTCAACGCTATTCGTTTGAGACGCATCTATGTGCGGCCTGAGTCCAGTCTCACATGTTCTGGCGGTGGATTGTTTACAAGCCAGCCTCCGCGTTAACACAAAGCATATAGGGGGGGGGGGGGGGGGGGGGGGAAGAAAGCATCGGAACATTTCAACTACAGGGAACCCCGCATAACGATTAGCCTCCGAAATGCGACCATTTATTCTGGCCACAAAAAGAGCGAAACACCAACTCAAAGACCTGGGAGCTGATTATGTCGGAGGATCTCACCTTCAAGGACCATAACATTGTATCAATCGCATCTGTTAGAAAAAGAAACAGGATGGATAATGAGACCTTCAAAACTAGGGAGTCCAAGGCCCATTATACACTCTTCAGGTCACTATGTTTCTTATCAGGCTGGAAATATTGCTGCTCTCTAACAAGCACCTTTCAAGGCAGGTGAAAATTGCGACCTAGAAAATGTACAGAGAACTTCACGGCGCGCATAACGGATAAAACACCTCAATTACTGGGAGCGCTTGAGGTTTCTAAACCTGTATTCCCTGGAAGCAGGAGGGAGAATACATGATTAATAATACAACCCTGGAAAACCTAGAGGACTAGTACCGAACTTTGCACAACAGACGAAAATCACTCACTACCAAGCAAAAGACTTGGCAGTACGATGCACCAACCCCCCAATGAAAAATCAGGGGTGTACTAGCACGTAAGGAGACCATCACAATAAGTGTCAGGGGAACCGAGACCTGTTTCAACTGCCTCCCAGCACACATAAGGGGGATCACCAACAGACCCCTGGCAGTTCCTTCAAGCTGGCACTGGACAAGCACCTAAAGGCAGTTCCTGATCAGCCGGCTGTGGCCGTACGTTGGTTTGCGTGCAGGCCCCAGCAGCAACACACTGGTTTGATCAGGCGCTGATCACCACCAGAGGCCTGGTCAACAGACCGGGCCGCGGGGGGCGTGTGACCCCCGAAACTCTCTCCAGTTAAACTCACATGTATTTTTGTAAGTGCGTTTTACTGTATGTTTGGGGGTCCTGAAATGGACTAATCTACTTCACAATATTGCCTCTTATGGGAAAATTCGGTCCAGTACTGGCACCTGAACAAACTTATGGAGTGAAAAAATATCCGTAACCGTGTCCATTGTATTACACAGCGTTTTTGTGATTTTATCTGCAAAATAAGTGACCATGGGCCCCAATAAAGCTTCTAGTGCCAACCCTGTGGTAAAAAGGGTGAGAAATATTATCGAAATACTGTGGTACCATGGTCAACTGCTGATGCTGCTGCTGCTGCTGCTGCTGTACCACCGTCAGCTGCTGCTGCTGCTGTAGTACCGTCTGCTGCTGATGTAGCACTGTCAGCTGCTGCTGCTGCATTAGCACTGTCAGCTGCTGCTGCTGCATTAGCACCGTCAGCTGCTGCTGCTGCTGTAGCATCGTCAGCTGCTGCAGCTGCTGTAGTACCATCTGCTGCTGCTGTAGTACCATCTGCTGCTGCTGTACCACTGCCTGCTGCTGCTGTAGCACTGTCAGCTGCTGCTGCTGCTGTAGCACTGTCAGCTGCTGCTGCTGCTGTAGCACTGTCAGCTGCTGCTGCTGCTGCTGTACCACCATCAGCTGCTGCTGCTGCTGTAGTACCGTCTGCTGCTGCTGTACCACTGTCTGCTGCTGCTGTAGCACTGTCAGCTGCTGCTGTAGCACTGTCAGCTGCTGCTGCTGCTGCTGTAGCACTGTCAGCTGCTGCTGCTGCTGCTGTAGCACTGTCAGCTGCTGCTGCTGCTGTAGCACCGTTGTTCGTGTGGCTTATTGAGAATACCAAGAAACAATTAACCCCAGAGGGTTAACCACCCAGGATAACCCAAAAAAGTCAGTGTCATCAAAGACTGTCTAACTTATTTCCATTGGGGTCCATAATCTTGTCTCCCAGGATGCAACCCACACCAGTCGACTAACACCCAGGTGAACAGGGAAAAATGCCTGGAACTAGTGCTCATATTGGGGAATTTAAAGCCAGCAAAGGTTGGTTTGAGAGATTTAAGAATCGTAGCGGCATACACAGTGTGACAAGGCCTGTTCTGGAAGAATATGCCAAACAGGACCTACAGTACTCAGGAGGAAAAGGCATCCCAGGACACATTGTCTCATCAGTCATTGCTGCATCTTCAATAAAGGTAAGTGTCATTTATTCTTCATTTAGTAGAGTAGTACATGCACAATATATATTGTGCATGTACTACTCTACTATTGTGCATGTATCCTTCTCTTTGTGTGTAGGAAAATGTATATTTCATGTGGTAAAAATTTTTTTTCATACTTTTGGGTGTCTTACACGGATTAATTTCATTTCCATTATTTCTTATGGGGAAAATTCATTCGCATAACGATAATTTCGCATAACAATGAGCTCTCAGGAATGGATTAATACCGTTATGCGGGGGTCCACTGTGTATATATATATATATATATATTTTATATATATATAATATATATATATATATAATATATATATATATATATATATACATAATATATATATATATATATATATATATATATATATATATATATATATATATATATATATATATATACAGGAAGGCCCCGCTTTATGGCGTTTCACTTTACGGCGTTCCGCTAATACGGACATTTCAAATTATGACCAAAACTCGCTATACGGCTCCCCCCACCTGACTTTCTAATACGGTCACCGTGCCCCACCCTGTTTGTTTACATTCTCCATGAGCTCAGTAAGCACTAAGTCTCTCCATTTTGTCTGGAAACTCCAAAATTTCAAATGTTTTTAAAAGTTATTTCATATTTTATATATACTCTGATAATTATACTTATGTATACCTGTACCTAAATAAACTTACATACTGTGCTGGCATGCAGGTACACATTAAAATTGGTAAGTGTCTTATGTCTCCAGACGTCATATTAGTAATGAAATAATAATCATCGAGTCATTTAAATGTCGTATATACGTTAAAAAACATTTTCA
>NW_026469280.1:0-12254 GCF_026875155.1 Cherax quadricarinatus
ATAAAAAGGACGTTTACAATCAATTTTCCCCTAAGAAATAATGTAAATTAAATTTAATCCATTCCGGACCCCCAAAAGAATTAAAACAAAAATTTTTTTTACATGAAATTAGAGTATACATAAACAATACAGTGCAATGATGAATTAAACATACAATAACACTTACCTTTATTGGTGATTCTTCTTTGTGTATGGAAGACTGGAGAAGGAGACTGATTGGATGAATTACTGTTTGAAGGGGAATCCCTTTCCATCAACACCTGGTACCAATTGCTTTTCTGGGGTTACTTCTCTTCTCTGTTTCTCAATACCACTAGGACCACCTTGAGAGTCACTGGAGTCCTGTCTCGCAAAAAAAAACTGTCCAGAGAGCTCTGTTTCTGGCGTCTCTTTAAAAACTTCCCTAAAATGGACCAAGACTCTGTCACTGTACAAGTTGCCGATATGGCTTGCAACATCCTTCTCTGGGTGATGTTTCTCCATAAATCTTTCCATCCTACCCCACATTTCAAAAATCTCCTTAATTTCTGAAGAAGGCACCTTCCTCCATCTCTCTTCCTCCTCTGCAGCAAAATTCTGAGCTGCGATCTGTTGCTCTTCCTGTGAAGCTCTTGCAGTCCTCAGTGGTTAGCTCTTCGTTGTGGTCCTCCAACTCTTCCACATCCTCCAAACTCACATCCAACCCCATGGAACTCCCCAGTGCCACAATGGATTTAACAACTGACATAGGCTCATCAGGGTCAGCCCCAAACCCTTCAAAATCCCTCTTGTGGACACAATCTAGTCACTCCCTCCCAAGCCTTACCTATAAGGCTTACGCAATGGAGAATACTGAAATGTTCTTTCCAAAAATCTCATAGGGTCAAGTGAGTGTCTGAGATCACATTCAAGCACCTTTCAAACATTGCTTTGGTGTAGAGTTTTTTAAAGTTTGCAATGACCTGCTGGTCCATGGGCTGGAGGAGAGGAGTGGTATTTGGGGGCAAGAACTTTACTGTGATGAACCCAAACTCCTTCAGAATTAGGTCATCCAAGTTTGGAGGATGAGCAGGTGCATTGTCCATTACTAGGAGGCACTTGAGATCCAATTTCTTTTCCAGGAGGTAATTCTTCACACTAGGGCCAAACACTTCATTGACCCACTCAACAAAAATTTCCCTCGTGACCCATGCCTTATTATTAGATCTCCAAAACACACACAATTTACTCTTCATAACATTGTTTTTCTTGAACACTCTGGGATTTTCAGAATGGTACACTAGCAACGGCTTCACTTTGAAATCCCCACTAGCATTAGCACAGAACATGAGCATCAGCCTGTCTTTCACAGGCTTGTGTCCTGGCAGTGCCTTTTCCTCCTAAGTAATGTACGTCCTCTTTGGCATTTTCTTCCAAAAGAGGCCTGTTTCGTCACAATTGAACACTTGTTCAGGTTTCAGTCCTTCAGCCTCTATGTACTCCTTGAATTCATGCACATATTTTTCAGCCGCTTTTTGGTCTGAACTGGCAGCCTCACCATGCCTTATCACACTGTGTATGCCAGTGAGCTTCTTAAATCTCTCAAACCAGCCTTTGCTGGCCTTAAATTCACTCACATCACCACTAGCTGCAGGCAATTTCTTTACCAAATCGTCGTGCAACTGCCTAGCCTTTTCACAAATAAGCGACGTCATAAGACTATCTCCTGCTAATTGTTTCTCATTTATCCACACCAATAATAACTTACAACACTTCGAGACGTGATCTCTTTTTTTGTCACAATTTACCCCCTTTTGTACAACAGATCCTTGATTTCCTTTTTTTTGGGCTGATGGAAGATAGGTTGTACGGTTTTGTTGTACATCCTGGCCAGTTCACCCACAGACACCACTTCATATTTTTCAATGATTTTTTCTTAAATTAAACGTTTTTTCTCACCTTTCCCAAAAGGGCTTGGCACTGGGAGCTTTCTTTGGAGTCATGGTGCTTATTTACACTTAAATAATTTGCAAGCGCTAAAAACAGTGGACCCCCGCAAAAACGATTACCTCCGAAGTGACCAATTTTAAGTGTTTTTAGTAAGTGCTTTGTACGTGTATGTTTGGGGGCTAAAGGGACACTACTTCACAATTTTCTTTTTGGGGAAAAAATTCGTCAGTACTGGCCAACAACTTCGGGAGTGAAAAAATATCTTTTAACCCGGGGGTCCACTGAAATAAAATACTAAATATTTCGCTGGAGCACGTAGGAGACCGTCGCTCAGATAAACAATGGCACACGGCGGGGAAGGAAAAGGGCCCAAGGGCAGCTAAAGGGGGAGTACTGTCCGACAAAGGCATTACGAGTTCCCGGACCTTTTTCCCAGCCAATATTTGACGAAAAAAGACATTTCCGAAATGGATGACTTTCGGGCCCGGGACGATTATTGGGGGCCCACTGTACTTTTTGCAAAGACAAATAAATAAATACCCCCACCACCCGACTTACGCCCTGCTCGACTTACGACCACTCATTACGACCACTACTTACGACCACCGACTTACACCACCACACACATGTTTTTTACCCCAAATTTTCGGGAAAAAAACAACTATTGTGTTGTACACAGTGTTTATCCTAAACCAACATTTAAAAAATACAGTCAAACTAAAAAGAAAGTAAAACATAAAATCCCAAAATAAAACAATAAAAAAAATCATTGCAAAAGTTTTTTTTATTTTCAGTAGAAAAATTTGACTTACACCTTTTCGATTTACGACCGGGTTTCTCGGAACTAAACTGGTCGTAATTGGATGGTATGTACTACATAAAACAGCCGCTGTTATTAAACATTTGGGGAAATTTGTCAATTTTGTCCCCAAGTGACCCCACCGTTGGCTAAACCCAGGTACCTATTTTACTGAAAGTGAACAAGGACAGAGGTATCTGAAGGAAAGGCCTAATGTTTTCCACCTGTACTGGGGATCGCCCCCCCGGACCTCAGTTTTGTGATCTGAAGCGTTTTTTTGCTTCGGGATACGAAGAAATTTTAAAAGGATCAATTCCCCCTCGAGGGAATTTCCCTTAAATAAGTTTAAAAAAAAATTTATTTCTTTCAAGGTTAAGTGTGTTTTTCCCTCTCATAATAGATTGGAGCAAAGAAACCCACTATCAGCTGAGGATTTCGGCAGATTTAAACCTGATATTTACAGACAAAAAAGTCTGACGGGTGAAAGGTACAATTTGGGTTCCCCTTTTTGCTGATGGTGATCCCAGCTACGGGCAGCCTTTTGAAGTTTCCCTTATGATTGTTACTACAATGGACCCCTGATTTACGATGTTATTTCATTCAAATATTTTCAAGTGCCATATTTTCCCATAAAGAAATTTGTGAATTAGATTGCCCATTTCAGACCCCCAAACATACACTTACAAACCACTTAATAAATACATTTAAAAAATTTGGTGATTGGGAGCTGACGTAAAGGGGGCCCACTGATATTGTATTATTATTGTTATAATAAAAATGTTTTATTTTTAGGAGTATGATGTGGTGAGGGCTTTTATCTAGGGAATTGGGATTCGTGCCCGGGTCCCAAAATTTAATAATAATAATAATTATAATACGAAAATTTACAAATAATACATGGCCCCCGCTTTACCGTTGCATAATAACGTTAAATCCGCATAACCAAAATTTTTATGCCAAGTTTTTGCCCCATACCGCTAAAAAACCGCAGCTAAGTCCCCCAACCCCCCAAAAAAACAAAAGACTTTTCCCAAGCACAATTCCTATTACCACCCCTTTTTTTATTTTTAAAAAAAGAAATACAACTTTATAAACTACTTTTTTAAAATTATGTGTTTGCGTGTGTAAGTAAACCTTTTAATTGGAAAAAACGGGCTTGACCAGCTGCCTTTACACCCAAAAAAAGGTGATCTGCCCCTTAGACATTTGGGCTGAGTTCCCACAATTCAATATAATTGGTTTTCCGATAACTGTTACAGATACATAAATACATTTTGGGGCCCTTAGCCCCATAACAACGATTTTTAACGCATGGGCGATATCGCCTACTTTTGGCCTATTTTGGCCCAAATTTCCAGTGTACGACGACAAAAATCAAACTATTTCGCTGAATTCCATTTTTTTTTTTAAATGGTAAAAAGAAACCACCCTTTTAAACAATTTAAAAGAAAATTTCAGCCCAGCCCTTTGGTAAAGAGGGTGAGAAACCTATAAAATTCAGAAAGAGATCACACAAATAAAAAGGGAGTGCGTGTCTAAAGGCGGGCCCAGGTTTTATAACAAACCCCTGCAAACACGTATTATTTTGGGCCAAGAAAAAGGAAGCTTTGTTGCAAAAGGGGAAAATATTTACAAAACAGAGTTTGAAAATACCAAGATTGGAACTGTTTTTGGGTGCGGACAACAAAAACAATAATCAAAAAGTGTTAGCATTATTTATTGAAAAGGCCAAAGTTGCAGATTTCCGAAAGAAAATCCCGGGAAATTTAGGCTCATTTTGGTAAATTTTAAGGCCAGCAAGGCTGGTTTGAAAGATTTAAAAATGAGTAGTAAACCATGTGTAAGGCATGGTGAGGCTGCCGTTAGAAAAAAAAGCACTAAAAAATAGTTCAGGACTTAAGGGGTACTTGACTGAAAAATTAAAACCCCCAATCGTGTTCAGTGTGACAAAAACAGGCCTCCTTTGGAAGAAAATCCCAAAGAGGATACTTACTTAGGAGGAGAAGGCCTCCCGGGAGAAAATATGAAAACGAAATTCAGTTTTGCAGTAGGGGTATGGGGATTTGAAAGTGAACCCTTTACGGTTTATCACTCGAAATCCCATGGTTCCAAAAGTGTCATCAAGGTAAATTGTGTGATGTGGAGAGCAAACAGTGAGGAAAGGGTCACAAAACTTTTTTCCTTGATTGGTTCCAGACGTTTTTCCCCCCGTATAAAAAAATCCCTCCGGGAAAAAAATTTTGGGAAAACTCGAGTCCCTCCTGTAATGGACATGCCCTGCTCACCCCTCCACACTTGAAAGCGAATGGTGCCAGAGTTTCGTTTCATCTAAGGGAATTCTTGCCCCCCAAATTCCACTCCTCTCCTCCAGCCCTGGACCACAGGTCATTTTAAATTTAAAAATGGACACCAAAGCAGTGTTTAAAAAGTGCTTTGAAGTGCCTCAGACACTGAATTGACCCTAAGAGAGTTCTGGAAAGATCACTTCATATCCTCAGTTTGCATAAACCTTGTAGAAAGGCGGGGAGGGAGTGATTTCCCAGACTTTGAACTTTGCTTGGGAAAAATTGGGGCCCAGAATGTGTACAAAAGAGGGATTTTGAAGGTTTGGGGCTGACCCTGACAACCCACATGTTGTGGAATCTGTTGGGGATTGGGGAATTCCAGGGGTTTTGGATGTATTTGGAGGATGTGTAAGATTTTGGATGCCCAGATGAAACGAACCACACAGAGCTGCAAGACCTTCATGCGCAATGCCAAACAACCCCCTCAGGAATTTTGTTTTCAGAGGAGGAAAGAATGGGGGGAAGTTGCCTTCTTCATGATTAAGGACATTTGTACAATGTGACAGCAAGTAAGGGCAGGGGCGCGACTGAGGCCAGTGCACAGCGAGGTGAGAGGGGCGCAGCAGCAGCAGGGGGAGGCACATCAGAGCAAGGGGAGGCAGCAAGCAGCGGGGGGTAGGCGGGGCAGCCAGAGGGGGGGCAGCTAAAAAAATTCCCCACCATGATCGCCACTCCACTACCACGGGCCCAGTGATCACATTTTCACCTTTATATAACTGTCTTGCCCACCCCTGGGTTACATGGAGACCCACCACTGATCATAGAAAACAAAAGGAGGGTGGGGTTATGGACTGGGGATACAAGGGGGGAGAATAAATGGTGGATGCTTTCTGCCACGGGCGGCTTTTGCACACTTGCCATTTATGGCAATTTTTTCTAGAGTACATAGGGCCCCATGTAAAACGGCGGTTAGGTTCCGGGCTGTCCCCGGGAAAGCAAACGCCTTTTTTTTCCATTTAAAATGCATATAAAGCCAGAAACAAGTTTACACTAAATTTTTAAAATTTTAAAAACAAGCATTAAAACACACAAAGAAAAAAACATTAAGTACATTTTTTACTTATCTTAAAGTATTGTAATCTTAATTTTAGGGGGAGAGGTGATATACTTATTTGTGGAAATCAGGGGCAGGAACTCAGGTGTAAGTAGCCCCGGTCCCCCTCTCATACTTAATTTAAAATTTTAAAAAACCCAGAGAGGTAAAAACACATACAGTACACTCATTTTTTACCTTTAAAAAAGTTATCTTAATATGGAAAGAGGGGAGTATATTTTTTTTAGGAATCATGAGGTAGCCGGGGACTACCCCCTCCACACTGTGGCCCCGACCAATTTTAAATCGCTACTGTTTCACTGAATTTTAAAAAATTTCTAAAAAGCTACCCTTTTGATCCACAAAACAAGGAATTTTAAAGAAAATTCAAGCCGAAAATTGTAAACAAAAGTGGGTGGGGGAATGGGTGGGCCAAACCAGATTCATATACTTTTCCTGATGGCTGAGCAGAAAAACGTAAATTTTTCCCCCCGCCCGACTACCACACAGCTCCACAAGTTTATTTTAAAGTAAACCCCAAAAAAAGCAAAAAAGCCAGACAAAAGCACTAACTTATATTAACCCTTTCGGGTCCGTCCCTAGACTACGGTTTACGTTGGGTCCAAACCGAGATCTCGCTGAGCCCGCTCACTCTGAAAACTGTGGGGTGGGAAATTTGGGGGCCCCGATATAGAGTTTAAACTTGTGGGATGGGGGCCCTAAAAACAAAAACCGCAGCAAGGTTTGGAGAAAAAAATGGGGGACAAAGATTTTTTTATTAAAACAGCATTTGAGTGTTTTTTGGGGGTTTTTTTGTTGTTTTGTGATTTCTTGGCTCATTTTTGAAAAAGGAAAACATTTAAAAATAGAGATAATTTTTGTGGGGGTTTCACTGGAAATGGCTTAAACTGGCCCAAAATGGCAGAATGTTTTAAATTTTTTGCCGATGTTTAAGAGGAAACAAACGCCTCACACTCTAAACATGCCAGCTGTTTTGGGCTAAAAAAAAAATTCACAAATGTGGTATGATATTTTATACAATTATTACAAAAATTCATAACAGAAATCTTCTATTTTTTGGTGCGAATAAAATTCATTATGTAAAAAAAAATCAAAGGAAAATTTTTTTGAAAGCCCCAAAAAAAAACTAATAACGAGGAAATGTTAGTTTATGCCCGGAAGGGGTCATTTTTTTCTGGACCCCATTTGAAATTGGGAAAATTTTGAACTTTTTGTTAAATTTCCAAATTCCCAATTTCCGATCACTTTTTTTTTAGTTGAAACAGTTTTACTTGGGAATTTTTGTGTCAATCAATAGAATAGAAGTAAACTAGTGAAATAGTAAAAAATTTGGGCGACTGGGAAAAATGAATTGGGGCCCAAAATGGGAGTCAAGCGGCAAAACGCCGTTCGTAAATTTCGCGACACACAAAAATTTACGAGAAACATAATTTCGTCAATTTTCCATCAAATTTCGTACTTTTTGTTTTATTAATTCACAAAAAGATTCTCTACCTTTTTTAAAAAAAATAAAAATTTTTTTTTTTGAAAATTCTTTGGGCCGGGGCACCACTTTAATTTTGGGGCCCTTTGGGCCCTGAAGGGTTAATTTAGCAATAAAATAGGCATTAAAAACAATAAAAGGTAAGATACACACAGGTACACTTTTTATTGCCCAAAATATTTAAAATTAATGTTGAAGGTGATGGGAGGGGTTTTTTTTTAATAAAACAAAGGCACACCATATCCTCTAACTTGCACTTAAAGCAAAGGCTTTCAGCAAACCTTTGACGCCATCGTCAATGAGAGCCCCCAGTTAACGAAAGAGTAAACGAGAGAGAGAACAAGATACAAAGTTTGAGACAAGTAAGAACACAAGCTGAACGGGGTGGGGATCCTTTTGGGAGGCAAAATAATTGTATTTAAAAGGGTGTCTATTTTTTTATTCCATACGTTTTAAGAGTTTGTAAAACATTTTCCTCAATATTTTTTTTTATAAAAATAATTGCCCCACAAACAAAAACTCACATTTTTACAATTGTACAACTAGTCAGAATAAAAAAACGCAAAACCCATTTTTTGAGTGAAGAAGATAAAAAATAAAAAATATTAATAATAATAATAATTAATAATAATATAATTTTTATTATTTTAATAAAAAGCACTAAACCCACAAGGGTTGGGAAATTTCTATATATAGAGTAAAGTTATACGAAAAGAATATTTTTTTACAGTTACCCCCCATGTTTGACTAGAGAAAACTAATTTTTCCGACCACCTACACACTGCTTTTTAAACAAATTCATATTTACATCAATTTTTATTCTGTAGTGATGTAATGTTTATATCTATGAATGGTTTCAATATAATTTGAGGAAATATCAAGATGGATTTTAAAGAAAAAGCCTATATTAAGTAAAATAAACATTTAGTTGCCCAAAATGATTATTATTCGTATATTGGGGGTCATAGTGAGAGAGACTTAGCTTTTAATGTGTACCTGCACACCAACCCGTTGTAAGTAATAAGGGACAGGTTAAAAAAACTATAATTAAAGTACATGTATAAAATATGCAGTAACTTTAAAAAGCTTGAAATTTGGAAAATTTCCTGACATAATAGATGTGGGCACGGCAGTTTTAAACAAACAGGTGGGGGGGCCGTATTGAAAAACCCTTGCCTAAGCAAATTCTGGTCAAATTTGACATCGCCGTATTTGCGAAAAACCGAAAGCGGGCCTTACTGTTACTATATCATTTTCTATTGTTTTAATTTGTTAAATTTGTCATATTAATGAAATTTTGATAGAAAAAAAAGCCGAGGGCATATTTAAATACTGTTTTTTCATGCCCAGCAGCAGGGTTCCCATAAACAAATTAACGGGATTTCAATTAAATTTTAAAAGAGGAAAATTTTAACCCACGTACAAAAAAAATCGGAATGAACAAGGCACGGAAACTGATTAAATTTGAAGCAGAGGTTCCACTGTACTTAAGATTTTGAAAAAATTTTTGTCTTATAACTAGAAAAAATTTTCCCAAATTTTTAAATACAACCACCACCGACTTACGACCCCTTGACTTACGACCGTGTTTTTTTTCCCAAAAAAATTTTGGAAATAAAAACTATTTGTGTTGTACACGTGTTTATCCCAAAAATTACAGTAAAAATAAGTACAACAACATAAAAAGTAAAATAAAACAGAAATACCAAAAAAAACAATAAAAAATCATTCAAAAAAGTTTTTTTTGATGTTCAGTAGTAAAGTTCGCTTACGACCATTTCGACTTTAAAACCAGTTTTCTCGGCCCGAACTCGGGCGAAGTCGGATGGTAGTATATTATTAATAAGTTCTTTCACAGTAAAAAAAAATTTTTAAAAATTTTTAAAATTTACTTGACTAAATTTGTGAAATGAAATTTTCTGGCTTTTTTGCCAAAACCGATAACACTATCAAATCATTTCTCTGGGAATGCTTGATTAAATCCATCTTCTAAATCATCAAGTTTGGGCTTGAAATAGTAGACCTTAAAAAATTTTTTATATGTTTGATTTTCCAAAAGATCTTTTTTTGATGCTACTGTAGCTGCAATTGCCAACAATATTCTCAAACTAACAAAACATTTGGAAATGTTGGGTTTTTTTTTTTTTTTTTTTAACAAAACAACCTCCCCACCTATGCAGGTGGCCCAACAAAGAAAATTAGTCAAACATTCATCCATCACTGTCTTCCGAGGTGCCCCACCAGTTATAAAACTGCGCAAAAACCTCCGGATGGTTTTCCAGCGGGTCTCAGCCCGGATCAACTGAACCCCCCCTCCCCCCACCCTCTAATAGGGCCTGCAGAAATAGGGTATTAACAGTTTCTCTTAATATATTCAGTTTCGTCCATTGTAAAATACAGTAATTGTAAGTACTGTAAATTTATGTAATAAACTTCTTCATGTAATAAAAACCAGTATCAGTCGGTTTAAAGACATTTAACACTATTCTAGACCTGGCTAACTATGTTTTTTCATAGGTGATTTTTAAGATGGTGCGAACACGTGCTAAGCAGACCACCCAAAATATTGCTGCTAAGGGCCCCGGGAAAATTAGTGCACCCAGTGGGTGGTCATCAACCTCCTTCCGCTGGCAAGTCTTAAAAAAGGAAGTTATGTCATTTTAAAAAGATAGTACCCCCTTCCCCTTTACATTTCCAGGGGTGGGAAAAAAACACTTATGTACAATTCGGACATTTATCAAAAGGATATGTTTTGCCCCAAATGCTTCTTCGTGTCTTTTTTAACATCTTTTGGGAAAGGGAAAAAAATTGGGATAAAAAACCGACACAATGGGAAATATAAAAATTGCAGTAAAATGGATCCTTTTGACTTTTTTGCCCACACAGTGGCTTTTTCAAGTTTGTGACTTGAAAAAACCCACTGTGGGGCGAAACAGTCAATAAAGGATCACATTTACTGCTAGTTTTATTTTCCCCTTTGTTGGTATCAACAACCATTTCTCATTTCCTAGGATTCCCTACCCCCCTCCTTCCAAAAACGGGTTTTTACCCCTCCCCAATCACCCTATTTTTTTCCATCTTTTTTAAAATTTTGAACATCACAATGACCCCCCTCAGCCCCTGAAAAATACTTTTAGTAACCCGCTCCCCCCCCCTAATCTCTAAGCTACGAATTTTAGCAGTATTCCACCACACATTTCCCCCAGATACATTTGACGCCATCATCCACTCTTTGCTGCAACTTCCCACCCATGTTTCACACCCATACAACATTCCCTTTTTTACCTCCCCTGGATAACATTTTTTGTCTTCCAGATTTCTCAATACACCATCACCTTTTTTCCCTTATCAATATTTGGTTTACCTCGTCTTTTAAACCCATCTGCTGACAATTCACTCCAAAAAATCAAAACATTCACTTTCCCCATACTCCCCCCTCTCCAACCCGATATCCACTCTTTTATTTCAAATATTTTTACCCTCATCACCTTGCTATTCCTAGGGTTCACTCTTAACCCTTTGAGGGTCCAGACCTCCAATCTGAAAATCCCCACAGGGTCCAAGAATTTAAAAAAAAAAAATTATTTTTGTCTTATGAAATGGTAGAGAATCTTTTTCTGAAGGTAATAAAACAAAAAGTATGGAATTTGATAAAAATTGACGAAATTACACTCACGAATTTGCCGTATCAGCAATATTTACGCAGTGGCTAATTTACCTCCCTTTGAGTCCTATTTTCAGCTAATTACATTGTTTCCATTAGACCAAAGTCTTAGCTATTTTCGCTAACATGTGTTACATTTTATCTATTGAGCACAAGAAATCCCCCAATCAGCTATGTATTTCAACTACCCTAAAAAGTGATTGGAAATGGCAGTTTGGCCAGTTTCACACAAAGTTCATAATACTGTGTTTCCAGTTTCAAAATAGGGTCCAGAATAAACGCTGCAGGCATTCCTGGCACTAAACTAACATTGCCTCTGTTTATTAATTATATTTCCAGGCTTTTCAATGAATTCCATTTTGATTTTTTATTCACAAATTTTTATTAACACCAAAAAAATTAAGATTTACTGTTATGCAATATCGTAATAATTGTATAAATGTCAGCGCATTCATGAACACACCAGCTGACGTGTATTGGAGGTGTAATGTGATTTGTTTACTCTTGAACATTGGCAAAAATTTAATATTTCCACTATTTTAGCTCAATTTCAAGCTCTTTTAAGTACTATAAGCAATCAAAATCATCTCTGTCTGTAATATATTTTCCATTCTATCAAATAAGACCAAGAAACTGCAAATACAACAATAAAAACCATACAAAAATAGTGCAAAGTCACTGTTTCAATTCAAAAAACATTTAATTTTTTTTTTTCCCTCATGCACTGCGCGCTGTGGGATTTGTTTTATATGGTGCACACTTATCACTTAAATGCATTCTCTCATATCTAGCAAATTTTACTGCTCACAGCTTATCTCAGTGAGCTGAGCTCATGACATAGTACTATGGCTTGGAACCAGGCTTCAAAGCCTTAAAACTATGGGACAGACCCTCAAAGGGTTAATTTCTTTTTTTTATTTTAATACCCTCCCAAATTGTCCACCATTCTCCTGCAGATTTTTTTTTTCACCTCCCCAAAAACACAGTGCATCACAAAAAAC
>NW_026469281.1:0-10535 GCF_026875155.1 Cherax quadricarinatus
CTGGAGGGTGCCCAACTACCGGAGGGTGCCCCAACCTACCTGGGGGATGCTCCTCCAGCTTAGGGTGTGTAAAAGAAGGGAGACTATTTCCCCGGTAAAAGTAGGTTTTAAACAGGGATGTGTAATGTCACCAGGGTTTTTTAAAATATTTTTTATAGATGGAGTTGTAAAAAAGAATGGGTAGGAGTTGGTGAGGGGTGGAATTAAATTGGGGGGAAATCAATACGATAGGGGGAGTTGACACAGTTATTTTTTGCGATGATACTGTGCTTTTGGTAGTTCTAAAGAAAATTGAAAAAGTTAGTGGAGGGTATGCAAAGGTAGAAAGTTGAAAGTGAACACAGATAAGAATAAGGTGATGAGGGTATCAAACGATTTAGATAAAGAAAAATTAGATATCACATTGGAGAGAGGGAGTATTTGAAGAAGTAAATGTTTTCAGATATTTGTGAGTTGACTTGTCAGCGGATGGTTTATGAAGGATGACGTTATCCATGGAATTGATGAAGGAAAAAAGGTGAGTGATTCTTTGAGGTATCTGTGGAGACAAGAAAAAAACGTTATCCATGGAGGCAAAGAAGGGAATGTACCAAAGAATAGTGGTACCAATTCTCTTATATGGATGTGAAGCTTGGGTCGCAAACGGTGCGGCGAAGAGGCGTCTGGAGGCAGTGCAGATGTCTTGCCTAAGGTGTGGTGTAAATATTATACAGAGAATTCGGAGTGTGGAAATTAGGAGAAGGTGTGGAGTTACTAAAAGAATTATTCAGAGGGATGAAGAAGGGTTATTGAGGTGTTTGGTCATTTAGAAAGAATAGATCAAGTAGAATAACTTGGAGAGCGTTATAAATCTGAAGGGAAGGAAGGTGGGGTAGGGGTCGTCCTCGAAGAGGTTGGCGGGAGGGGGTAAAGGAGGTTTTTTTGGCGAGGGGCTTGGACTTCCAGCAACTATGTGTGAGCGTGTTAGATAGGAGTGAATGGAGACGAATGATTTTTGGGGCCTGACGAGCTGTTGGAGTGTGAGCGGGGTAATATTTTGTGAAGGGATTCACGGAAAGGTTTATTTTTATTAGTAGTCGGACTTGAGTCCTGGAAATGGAAAGTACAATGCCTGCACTTTAAAGGAGGGGTTTGGGATATTGGCAGTTTGGAGGGGCATCTAAACTGTCGTATCTGAGCACCTCTGCAAACACAGTGATTATGTATGAGTGAGATAATAGTGTTGAATGATGATGAAAGTATTTTCTTTATGGGGATTTTCTTTCTTTTTGGGTCGCCCTGCCTCGGTGGGAGACGACCGACATGTTGAAAAAAAAAATTAAGTGTATGTGTGTTATTTCATATCTGTGTATATACGTGTGTATATGTTTTACAAACTGGAGTAACGATCTTACTGTTGTTTTAGGTTACCATAACTGGAAGTTACAAATATCTACTTTTTTTTTTTTTAGTATATTCCAAACGCTAACTGTAATCAATTGGCTGAAAAATTTATTTTCATTGTTTAGAAGAACAATGTGTGTTTCCCTGTGGAAATGACGTCGTAGTATTTTTTAGATTTATCTCTTAGTTAGAATGAAAGAAATAACCTAATTGGTGCTAATATGTTCAGGGAGGCCCATTCAAATCCTCAGCACTTGTGAACAACCCTCCAGATGGATCGAACAAATTGGAACCGACATCCGCATGAACAAGATACATGATCTGTGTTAAGTAAGGCATCAGCGGCACCTCTCCGCTCCATGGGATATTACCCCATTCCAAACTACCATTCCTCCATTTCCCCCCAAAATACTTCTTCAATCACACCCAAAGCTTCGCCTTGAAGCCAAACATGATGCCTTAAGGTGTATTGATAACTTAGTCATACAGCACACTCTTACACAAATTATATTCGTTGATGGTTCTTTTCACCAGTCCACTGGTGCAGCTGTTAGTGCTGCTGTTGCCATACAGAGTGATGGCTCTCATAAAGAAATTGGAGCAGCATCAATAAACTGGGCCTCTACCTTTCAAACAGAACTGTTTGCCATACTCCTTGCACTGAAATGTGTCCATGTATCTAAGGTTGAGACTTTAATTGTAACTGATTCTCTGTCATCCATAAATGCTCTCAACTCATTAAGTATAAATTGTGGCATGCTTGTGTCAGAAGCCAGACACAGGTATGGTAGGATTGTGAACAGTGTATTCAGAGTGCACATGCTGTGGATTCCATCTCACATTGGTCTTCAGATGTATGACAGAACTGATAAACTGGCTAAGCTGTATGCTTTCAAAGAGTGGGTAGACTAAAATCTTGGCTCGCCAGTTAGCAGTTTGAGAACAATAATACGAAAAGAACTTCAACTGAATTTTACTGACTTAAGACTCTGGGAGATTGACACAATTCAGTCCATCTATCATCATTCTATCATGCAGGAGGAGCCACATGTCTATTGTGCATCCAACAAAATAAGCAACTCTTGGATGTAACTACCGCCCGGTTCCGGAGGTTACAAGTATCTTTGCAGGTTAAATCACCACCACCAGATGTAGACCAAACGAAATTTCTCACCCTGCGTCATTATGTACTGGAGTATGATTAAATTAATGAATTCAGAGACAACTCGCTCAGAAATGTTCAAGATATGTCAAAATATTTTATTCACAGTGGTACATTACAGACCATTCTGGAAAAATACTCTGATATGCACTCTGTAAATAAAGCATTACCACTGTGTGTTGTTGTGTGTGTGTGTGTGTGTGTGTGTGTGTGTGTGTGTGTGTGTGTGTGTGTGTGTGTGTGTGTGTTTGTGTGTGTGCGCTTGTGTGCTTGTTTGCGTGTGTATTTGTGTACTCATACATGCATGAGTGCGTGTGCTCATGTATGTACGCTCGTGTGTGTGTGTGTGAACTCACCTATTTGTGTGTGTGTGTGAACTCACCTATTTGTGTGTGTGTGTGAACTCACCTATTTGTGTGTGTGTGTGTGTGTGTGTGTGTGTGTGTGTGTGTGTGTGTGTGTCCCAACAATTAATATTTGCACTGAAAACTCATTACATTTGTGACCGGGTGTGGATGTGTGAATTGCTCATAAATTTATAATTTGTTCATGACTGTAACCACGTATAAACATAAGTAAATTTACTAACATGATTCATTTCTTTTGTAACTTGTGAATTCATTACCTTTGTACCTTGTTCAGCTGTCAGAACTTTGGGGTCCCAGTCCCTGGACCCTTTATGTACCTCTTTTGACTCCCATGCACACGATGGGAATGGAGTAGTGAAATGCGGCGGGTGCTATCCGTAGACTTCATCAGCGTTTCACCATTCTTCATGATACTCATACTGTTTTCTAGCGTGTTTACATGTCAGTTTCTAAACGATCGCAAACAATACCTGGAATTATATATTCGTTATGTAACGTTTAACCTAGACTGTTCCTAATTAAATCTCAGTTAAGCGCAAATAACGAGATTAAATAATGTGAAGAGGAACAAGCAGCAGAAGTGCGACGAACTGCTTTTATCCTCAGACTAACAGTATCTGTATTCTTTCTACCAAGAATCTGTTCTAATTGTGTACCTGTCTCTGCTTATATATTTACATGCTTGCATATTTCTAAATATATTTACATTTGTAAGTATAAAATTGTATATTTTTGACAAATATTCTTCCGTAAATCTGTTTATTAATTATGGAATATTTTTATGAGAACCATCACTGACTAAATAATCTCACGTTTATGAAGCAAAACTCACACCCTGGAACATTGGGTGTGAGTTTTACCCCATAAAAGTTCTCGGATGAAACGTGTTGGTGGAAGTTGTTCCCTCGATGACTTCCACCACTGAAAGTCTACTGGGCAGTTTCAGACACAAAAGTACCATTATGGAACGACACAAAAATTTCATTATGGAACGTGTGATTAGTTGATTTTTCCATTTAATGTAGTAAAACAGGTTTCTGTTGCATTTGAAAACATTTTCCACAACTATAATCATGTGCCTCGTGAACACCAGGAAAGTTACTGTTCCCTAGATTAACCTATAATTAAGTACCTCAGGTTTCCGCCATAGAGTTGTGGAACTTTAACAGTGTTTAATAAAGAGTGCTCAAAAGTGTCTAAAAAAATTGTTCAGATTGTTTAAATAACAGTGTTCAGAGTGTTTAAGTAAGTGTTCAGAGAGTCTAAATAACAGTGGTCAAAGTGTTTAAAAGCCAGTGTTATTTAAGTTAGTTTAATATGTTTATTATGCACCCCATACCCATCCTGTGGGCGGTAGTCAAAAGATTACAGAGGTACATAATTGGTCCAGGGACTGGACTCCAAAGTTTTGATAGCTGAGAAAATTACAGAGGTAATGACCTCACAATTACAAAGGTAATGAACTCCAGGTAGGTCGGGTCACAATCATGACAAGTTACAAAGGTATTCATAGATTACAGAGGTACGTAATGGGTCCAGGGACTGGGCCCCCAAAGTTTTGATAGCTGAACTAGGTACAAAAGTAATGAACTCATAAGTTACAAAGGTAATGAATCCTGTAAGAATGGTAACTTACGTTTATACATGGATACAATCATGAACAAATTATAGAGTAATGAGCAATTCACACTTCCACACCCGGTCACAACTGTAATGAGTTATTGGTGCAAATATTGATTGTTGTGTCACACACACACACACACACTCTCTCTCACACACACACACACATACACACACACACACACACACACACACACACACACACACACACACACACACACACACACACACACACACACACACACACACACACGCACGCACACACACAAACCCACACACACACTCTCACACACACACACACATACACACACACACACACACACACACCACACACACACACACACACACACGCACGCACACACACACACACACACAAACCCACACACACACACTCATACACACTCATACACACACACGCACACACACCACACAAACACACAAACACACACAAAAACCACACACACACACACACACACACACACACACACACACACACACACACACACACACACGGGGCCAGGAGCTGAGTATCGACCCCTGCAACCACAATTAGGTGAGTTCACACACACACAGGAGCTTGGACTCGACCCCTGCAACCTCAACTTGGTGAGTACACACACACACACACACAGACACACACACACACACACGCACACACTTCTTCTTCTTCTGATGACCAGAGCTTTGGTAAGATGGGTAAGGAAGAAGGATGGGTAAGGATGGAAATATTGGAAAAGGGAGGGAGGGGGGGGAGAGGTAGGATATAAAAGGTAAGTGGCCCAACCACTTTGGTGTAATTTAAAAAGTGCATGTAAAATGATAAGATATTCTTTAAGGGGTATAATACTAACCCATCAGAGTCACATAGATATAATAAGTATATAAGTACATGACTCTGAATTGGTAGTAATTATACAAGTTGCAATTGCTTTTTTTTTTTTTTTTTTTTTTTTTTTTTTTTTTTTGATTGCCCAAAGGGGTATTTTTGCGACAATGAAGGCAATAAAATTTTTGGGCCCGTGTTTTGGCTACGTGACAAAGGGGTTCTTACAGGTGGTGTCCAGCCATGGGGAAATAGCATAAATTTTTTCATTAGATTGTTTTAACACGCACAAACAAACACACCAAAACACAAACACACAAAAACAAACACAAACATTTAAAACACCAGGCACCCCAACCACACTCACCCCACACACCACCACACACACAACACCACCACCACAACACAGCCCCCCCACATACACCACACCCCCACACACACACACACACCACACACACACCCCACCACAAAACGTGGGGAATGCTTTATTTACAGGTTGCAAAGGCAGGGGATTTTTTTCCCGAAGGGGCTGTAATATACCAATGGGATTAAAAATTTTTTATGCCCTTTTTTTGAACATTTCGCCCTCAGTTCATAATTTACGCAGGGTTTTGTGACAATAGTCCCTTGGCCCAAAATTTCATTTCGTTTGGGTTTACATTTTCCCGGTGGTTTGGGGGATTTTAACCCGCCCCAAAAACTTGTAAAACCCCGCCGGAGCGGGCGTAGTGACATCCAAAAGTCTGCTTATTTTGGTGGGGTTGGGCCCCAAAACTTGGGGGTCCTCCTGCATGATAGGGAATTTATGAAAAATGGACTGATGGTTTTCAATCCCCTGAGTCTTTGTCAATAAAAAATTTATTTTAAGTTCTTTTCGTATTATTTTTCTAAAAATTACCGGGAAAACCAAGGGTAAAACTACTCCCTCTATTTGGGAAAAAATTAAAGGGTTAGCCAATTTTTTCATTATATCATGCATTGAAAACCAATGTGGGGATGGAATTTCCCGTTTTTTGCACCCCGATCCACTGGCCACAATTTACCATACCTAAGTTGGCTTCTGCACAAACATTGCCCCCAATTTGTATAAATGTATTTTTAAAAATAAAATTTTTTTATATATATATATTATATATTTTTTAAAAACAAAATTTATTATAATATATATATATTTTTTAACTATATATTAATATATATATATATTTTATATATATATTTTATAAAATATATAATTTTTATAATATATATAATATGCCAAGGAAAATTTGCGGAGCATGCGAAAAATCACAAACACTGGGTCTTGGCTTTAAGGGACTCGAAAACCCCCGAACCTTAGGACAAGGTAGCCCCTTGCTTTTCCAATTAAACCCCACCACGGACCCAAAACCATGGGGGTGTTAAACTGAGCTACACGTTTGACCAAGGCAGCCGGGTTTTTAGGGGGAAGGGAAAAGGGCAAAAAATTTCAGCTTTTCAAACTTTATCCCCTGCATGCATCAGCCCCTTTCTAGAGATTTGAAAAATGCAAGGAATTCGCGAGAGCATGCGAAATATACACCAAAAAACTGATCTTGGGTGAAGGAGACTCGAAACCACGAAACCCTTTGGGGCAAGGTACCGCCCGTGCCCTTTTTTAATCTACCCACATGGACCCTTAAACCCTTTGGGGGGTAGCATGAGCTTAAATTTTTTGTCCCAAAGGGAGGCCCCCTTTCAGGGAGGGGGCTTTCGCTTTTTTTCTCATCCCCTGCATGGGATCAGCTTACTAGGGGTTTGAAAAATGCAAGGGGAAAATTTGCGGGGAGCATCGAAAAAAAACACAAACCCCTGATCTTGGGTGAAGGGGAATCGAACCTCGACCTTGGACAAGGTTTCGCAGTGGGTTTACCAAACTACCCACACTGGACCAACTACCCTTTGGGGTGTTGCCCTGGTTTCACGTTTGATCCCAAAGGGAGCCAGGTTTCAGGGAGAAAGGGTTACAGCTTTTTTATTCATCCCCTGCATGCATCAGTTTCAGAGATTTGAACCCAAAGCAAGGAATTTTGCGAGAGCTTTTTAAATATCACAAACACTGATCTCTGGCTGAAGGAGACTCGAACCTACGAAACCCTTTGGCAAGGTACGGGAGTGCTTTTACCAATTCTAAACCCAAAACTGGACCAAAACCTTGGGGGTGTTTGCATGGGCTACAAGTTTGATCCCAAAGGGGGGGCCAGCTTTCAGGGAGGGAAAGGTTTTCAGAAACATTTCTCAAGCCAAAGGTCTTGGGGCCCTTGGGTTGCGGAAAGCATGCGTTAAAAAACCCTTTTCCTAAGGGAGGCCCAAGTCCTTAGGCCAAAAGGACCAGGGTTGGGGAAAAATTTTTCCCCAAAGCCCCGGCCAATTCCTTGGGGGTTTGGTTTAATTTATAAGGGCGGCAGCTTTGGGAAGAGAGGTTAATGGGGCCTTTTTTCCCTAAATCCCCTTTATCAACACGATAGTATTTTTAAAAAGCCCAAAGGAAATTGGCCAAAAGGTGGGTTTAAAGATTGGTTAAAAGACTGCGTAAAACCCTTGGGCCAAGGGCGGAAATTTCCAATCTCCCCTTCCGGGGGAGATCAGTGTTTGGTAAGGGCGCCCCCTTTTGGAAACCCTTAATTTTTCAAATCCCCCTTTTGTTTTAAGTTTGAAACAAAGCAAGGGGTTTTTACGATGAAAAGCGAAAATTTCCCAAAAGCCCGGGGGTTGGGATCAAATTAGCCCTTGGAAAACGCCAAGGTTTAAAATTGGGCCAATTTGGGGGTTGGGAAAACATGGTTGTACTTTTTCCTAGGCAGGCCAGCTTTCAGGAGAAGGTTGTTTTTATTTCGCATCCCCCTTTTGCCGTTCTTGGAAATTTTAAACTCAAAGGGGTTGCAGAGGGGATGGAAAATTGAAAAACTGAACCCTTTTGGTGAAAGGCTGGCCCCGCCTTGGGGGCAAACGTGTTTCCAAACTAAAAACGGGGCCAATAATTGGCCGTGTGGGTTTTTTTGGTAAAGGGACCGCTTCCCTTTCCAAAAAGGGTTTCGAGGTTTTTAATTTCCCCCCTTCAGCCCAGAGATTTTTGAAAATTAAAATTAAATAAATATTTTAAAAAACTATTTTAAAATAATTTTAAATTAAACAATAATCTTTTAAATTAAATAAATATTGGGGGTTTTAAAATAAATTTATAAAATTTAAAAAATTAATTTTTTATTATTAATATTTATAAGATTAAAATAAAATTAAATGGAAAAATTAATAAAAATTATTTTTAGGGGAATAATAAATATAAAATTATGATTTTTCCTTAATAAACCGGGAAAACCCCGCCACAAATGATACCGTTTTTTGGGCCCCCTTTAACACCAAGGTTTTCTTTTAAATCCCCTGTGCCATTATTTTGAATTTTAAAATTAAAAATTTCCAAATTGGAAAAAAAAAATATTTCTGGGGTGGAGGGGAATGGGAATTTTTCAATGGGCTTTCCCAAAAAAATCCCAAATACTTCCTTTGGCCTTTTTTCCCAAATTCCGAAGGACCAAGGCCCACTTTTAAAGAAAGGTTACCCCCCTTTTTATTTTAATTTTATTTAACCTATAAATTTAAATAAAATTATATTTTAAATATATTAAAAAATATTTCTAAAGCCAAAAAAACCCCGGGGAAAATTTGGAAATTCCAAAGGGTTTTAAAATACCCCCCACCAAAACCCTTTTTGGGTAGTCACGGAAAAGCGCTTTGGGGGGGTTTTTTTCACTAAACCTTTTCCAGTGGGGTTTTCATTTTTAAAATCACCTTTTTATGGGTTTATTAAATTTTACCAAAATTTTTTTTATATTTTATTAATTTTATTTTAATTTAAATATAATTTAAATAATAAAATTTAATTTTAAATTGTTGGATAAAAGGAAACCCCATGTCCGAATTTGGGCATTGGGAGTTTTAAAAAACCTTTTAACACCTTTTAATTGTACCCATTTTCTTTGTTTTTTATATTTATTTCCCAAAAATTTTTTCATTTTTAAAATTTTATTTATGGAAACAGGGGGGAAAAAACGGAAGTTTTTTTAAATTCGTTGCAATTTTCATGGAGGAGATTTAGAGATTCTCACTTTCACTCAAAACATACACAATAACATGTACACGCGATATTCATACATGTTATAAGCATTCATACATAAACATATACACAAGACTATCAAACACGCAAGATGTACACATGACAATCATCAATATACAAAAATGTACACATGACAATCAACCAAAAACATGTACACATGGTACACATACACAATAACACGTGTATTAATGTATTCATAATGACACGTACACATGACAATCATCAACTCACAACATGTACACATGGCACACATACACAATACGTGTATTTAATGTGTACATAACATGTACACATGACAATCATCAACACACAACATGTACACATGACAATCATCAACACACATGTACATATGGCACACACACACAATAGCACGTGTATTAATGTGTACATAACACATACACATGTCGATCAACATACATCATTACCATGATAATCATCAACTTACAACATGTACACATGACAATCATCAACACACAACATGTACACATGAAAATCAACACAACATGTACACATGACAATCATCAACACACAACATATACATATGATAATCATCAACACACAATATGTACACATGACAATCATCAACACACATGTACATATGGCAAACATACACAACACGTGTATTTAATGTGTACATAATAACATGTGCACATGACACACAGTCCTCCACTAGTGCCTCAGTCGTGTCACATCTTTAAATATTCACAAGTTACACAAACAATGTTCTCAAATTACTGTAAACTAACATTTTTTTGTCTTATATATTCTGAATATTGAAGCAAATACTCATATCTAAATTTCCCATATATTGTCTCTGCTACATTGTTTAATATGTGGACGAGTACATGTATGTCTATGAAAAATGTGTACACATGTACGTGTACATAAGTGTTCGTGGGGGGGCTTTTTAAGTGATATAATTTGTGTGGGATGTATGTGTTGATCTCAGACAATTTATGTGATAGCAGGTAACTGTGTACATTGTTGTGTGCGTATTTGTAGTACATGGATTGTGTGTGATTTTTTTTTGTATGCAAGTGTATGTAAATA
>NW_026469282.1:0-11392 GCF_026875155.1 Cherax quadricarinatus
GGTGAAGAAAAAATTTTTTGTGTTTTATGTTATTTGTGTTAATCCTTATGGTTACGGGGATCTTCTTTTTTTGTTCTGCCCCTGTATGGTTTGGCTTTGGGTAATAGTAGGCGAGGGGCGATGGGTGAATTTTTGTGGAGTATCACTTCAGTGGCAGCGGGGTAGGAGGGGGTAGTACGAGTCCTATTATTTGGGTAATTTGTGAACTTTTGGGTGATTTCTGCAGTTGCTTTATATCATTCTGGTATCCACACATGTTAGTGTTATGCGGGTCTTGTTTTAGGTCATCACTGGGCTGCTGGAACCTCAGGTAGAAGTAAAAATAGAGGACAAGGTTCCTGTTTGCCGCTGCCCGCTGTGCTCACTAACTACAAAAATCCAGTCTTGCTGGTTCATCCTCTCCTCTCTCTCTTGTAGTGTCCCTTACGTGTTGGTACATGAAGTTTTCCAGTACTACCTCCATCATCTTAGGCCCTCCATGTATCTTGACCCCCATGGGCTCCAAGTTCTCCCAGTCGATCTCCTTGTGGTTAAAGTCACCCATGATCGGGAGCTTTGCCCGCATGCATGAGCTCTTCTGGCCACTCCCAGCCAGTGTGTCAACCATCGCTCTATTGCTCTCGTCTACTCTTGCCCTGGCCTCCTGCTTTTTCTGTGGTGGGTTTTATACATCACTGGCAATTACCACCTTGGGACCTCCAGAGTGAAGCGCCCTGCTATGTAAACACTTTCTTCTCCACTGTCTCCTCTCTCCAGCTCATCAAAATTCCATCGGTTTTTGATCACAGTGCCACTCCTCCACCCCCCTGTTCCTTCTGTCTTTCCTCAGGATCTGGTATCCGTTGGAAAGATGGCATCTGTTATCATACCTGTAAGCTTGGTTTTTGTGAGAGCTATGATATCCGGTGATGCCTCTTTGACTCTTTTGTGCCCTCCTCCCACTTGTTCGTTATTCCATCAGCGTTTGTGTACCATACCTTCAGTTTCCTTTTTCCAACACTGTGGTTTGGGGGACCTGTGGGGGTGGGAGGACTGGTAGCATACTGTGGGATTCTATAGTTGGGGTTGGGTGGAAGCTGTGGGTATTGATTGTAGTGTGTGTTGAGATGTGTGATAGGTTGGGGTTCGGGAGGATAGTTGTGTGTGTATGTGAGTGTTGGGGTGTGTGTGTGTGGTGTGTGTGTGTGTGTGTGTGTGTGTGGTGTTGTGTGGGGTGTGTGTGTGTGTGGGTGTTTGTGTGCTTGTGTGTGTGTGTTCTTGCGTGTGCGTGTGTGTGTGTGTGTGCGTTGTACTCACCTATTTGTATTTTGCAAGGGTCGATTCTTAGCTCATGGCCCGCCTCTCACTGGTTGCTACTGGGTCCTCTCTCTCCTTGCTCCATGAGCTTATCAAGCCTCGTCTTAAAAAACTCTGTATGGTTCCCGCCTCCATACTTTACTTTCTTGGCTTTTCCCACTGCCTGACAATTCTATGACTGAAGAAATACATCCAAACATCCCTTTGACTCCTCTGATCTCCAATTTCCATTGTGATCTCTTGTTTCTGTGTCCCCTCCCTGGAACATCCTGTCTTTGCCCCACCTTGTCTATTCTGCGCAGTATTTTATATGTCGTTATCATGTCTTCCCTGACCCTCCTGTCCTCCAGTGTCGTCGGGCCCGATTTCCCTTAGCCTTTGTTCATAGGACATTCCCCTTAGCTCTAGAACTAAACTTGTGCAAAACCTTTTTGCACTTTCTCTTTTTTTTTGGGACGTGCTTGATCAAGTGCGGGTTCCAAACACGTGCCGCATACTCCAGTATGGGCCTGACGTACACGGTGTCCCAGTGTCTTGAACGATTCCTTACTAAGGTTAACGAGGTTAAGGAGGTTCTGACCTAAAGGTAGGTAAGATTTGGGGAAGGAAGAAGGATGGGGGGGGTTTTGGAGGGTGGAGAGGGAGGTAGGGTTGCAGAGGTGAGGGGCCCGTCCACCTGGGGCGTGTTTTTGCAGAGGTACTGCAAGGAGTTGTGATGTTGTGGTTCTGCTGGAGTCGGTAGTGTAGAGCTGGGCTCTTCAAAATTTCAGGAAGGAGATGGCTGGCGGGGTTTGGGAGGTGGTTGGAAAATAGGGTCGTTGTGGCTCCAAATGCACAGATTCAATGCAAGATTCAATGCACAGAGTTCAAATGCAAGATTCAATGTACACCCCGCTTTAGCTGGGGTGGTGCATTGAATCTTGTTCTAGAGATTTGCAGCAATTTATGGCAGAGTTGGAATCTTGCGTGGTTGCTGAGTTTGGTAGATTATTTCTTTTGAGGGTAGGAGATGGCTTTTCGTGGCGGGTGAACTTTGCTGTGTTGTCTTTGAGTCGTTGGTTTGAGTTCTTGGCGGGGGCATTGCTTTGCGAATTGTTTTGTGGTGTAAACGTGACTCCTCTGTATTTGAGGGTTGGGGGGGATAGGTGGGTGGTGAGGAAGTGGAGAAGGCGATGGTGGAGGTGAGGAAGGTGGAGTGGATGGTGGACGTATGGTAGGGGGCTTGGTTGGTCGTGGTGGGAGAGGGAGGGGCTGGAGAGGGCTCTCATTGGTGGGATTCTGCTGTGGTTCGGTGGTCTCTGTTTTGGTCGATCTCTGGAGCGGTCGGTGGTGGTGGAGGAGCTGAGGTGATGTCAATAATGTTAGTAGTGGACTTCACGATGTCACTTGAAGGTGGTGATGCAGGGAATAAAAAGGTGGGCATGTTGTTGAGTTGGAAGAGTTCGTTGATGGTGGTGTTGAAGCATCAGAACGCTGTTTTTCAGGTTTGGCAGGCGCCCATATTGCTGCAGCAGTTATCTGGTTGATGTGTGGCTTCCGGAGACATGTTCGGCGTCATACTCACTCCAAGATCTTCTCCTTGAGTGAGGTTTGCGTCTTTGCCCACCTAACCTATACTCCCGTCTGCGGTCTTCTGTGACCCTTCCCCGATCTTCATGACTTTGCTGTGTGTGTGTATGAGTGTACTCACCTAGGTTTAGGTTGCAGGGGTCGAGTCCAAGCTCCTGTGGTATGCAAAGTGTGTGTGTGTGTGTGTGTGTTTGTGTGTGTGTGTGTGTGTGTGTTGTGTTTTGTGTGTTGTTTGTGTGTGTGTGTGTATGAGTGTTGGCGTGTGTGTATGAGTTGGATAAAGGAGTGTGTGTGTCGTGTGTGTTAGTTACCATTTGGTCCTAGGCACACGTCGATTAGACCACTAGGCCTGTTGTATATGAAATACTTGTTTAAAGTGTGTGTGTGTGTTGTGTGTGTGTGTTGTGTGTGTGTATTCACCTATTTGGTACTAACCTATTTTTTGGTTTGCATGGGTCAGTCACAGCTCCTGCCCCGCCTCTTCGCTTTATTGCTTAACTAGGTCCTCTCTCTTTCCTGCCCATGAGCCCCTATCATACCTGCCTTAAAATATGTATTGGTTCCCGCCTCCACTACTCCAGTATGGCCTGACGTAAATGGGATCAGGTCTTAAAAAGAATTCCTTACTGAGGTCGGAACGCTATCCGTAGGTTTGCCAAGCGCCCGTATGCTGCAGCAGTTATTTGATTGATGTGCGCCCCAGGAGATATGCTCTGTGTTTACTCACCCCCAGATCTTTTTTTCCCTTTAGTGAGGTTTGCAGTCTTTGGCCATCTAAACAATTTTGTTTTGCGGTCTTCTTTGCCCTTTTCCCCCAAACTTCATGACTTTGCATTGGAGGGTTAAATTCAAGGAGCCAGTTGCTGGACCAGGCTTGTAGCCTGTCCAGGTCCCCTTTGTAGTCCTGCCTGATCCTCATCCGATTTGATTCTTCTCATTAACTTCGCATCATCGCAAACAAGGACACTTCCCTTCCGTTATGTCTTTCACATATACCAAGAAACACAAGGTCCTAGGACTGACCCTGTGGAACCCCCCTTGTCACAGGCGCCACTCTGACACCTCGTCGCGTACCATGACTCGTTGTTGCCTCCCCGTCAGGTATTCTCTGATCCATTGCAGTGCCTTTCCTGTTATGGCCCTATTCCTCTAGCTTTTGCAGAACCTCTTGTGAGAACTGTGTCGAAGGCCTTCTTGCAGTCCAAAAATATGCAAGCGATCCACCCCTCTCTCTCTTGTCTTACTTCTGTCACCTTGTCATAGAACTCCAGTAGTTTGTGACACAGGATTTCCAGTCCCTGGAAACCATGCTGGATGGCTGTTGATGAGATCATTCCTTTCTAGGTGTTCCACACTCTTCTCCTGATATCTTCTCCCATGTTTTGCATACTAAATGTCAGTGACATTGGTCTGTAGTTTAATGCTTCAGTCTGTCTCCTTTTTTAAAGATTGGGAACTTACATTTGCTGTCTTCCATGCCTCAGGCAATCTCCCTGTTTCGATAGATGTATTGAATATGTTGTTAGGGGTTACACATAGCGCCTCTGCTCCCTCTTACTCAATCACCCATGAGGGAGATGGTTGTTGGCCCCATTGCCTTTGAGGTATCTAGCTCACTCAGAAGCCTCTTCACTTCTTCCTCGGTGTGTGCACTGTGTCAAGCATTTGGTGGTGTGCCCCACCTCTCGTCTTTTCTGGAGTCCCTTCTGTCTCTCTGTGACACTTCTTTGAATCTCTTGTTGAGTTATTCACATACTTCCGGTCATTTCCTGTTGTCTCTCCTCCCTTTCCTTCCTGAGCCTGAATACCTGGTCCCTTGGACTGTTGTTTTCCTCCTGATGTGGCTGTACAACAGTTTCGGGTCAGATTTTGCTTTCGCTGCTATGTCATTGTATATTGTCTTTGGGCCCCTCCCTTTTATTGTGATATTCATTTCTGCTCTTACGGACTGTTCTCCTTTTTCTCCTGGGTTGCTTTGCCTTCTATATTTCTTCCATTCCCTAGCACACTTGGTTTTTGCCTCCCTGCAACTTTGGGTAAACCATGGGCTTCATCCGCTTTTTCATTACTCCTGTTTCCCTATGGGTACAAACTCTCCTCAGCCTCCTTGCATTTTATTGCTACATTTTCCATCATCTCATTAACTGGCTTCCTGCCGTTCTCTGTCCCACTGAAACCCCGTTCAGGTTAGTTCTCATTCCTGTGTTGTTCCCCTTTCTTGTAGTTTGGCTTCATTCGTCCTGGGCCTTCCTGCTTCTCCCTCCACTTGTAGCTATCTGTGTATTCGAAGCTTTTACAACCACATGGTCACTGGCCCCAAGGGGTCTTTCATATGTGATGTCCTCGATATCTGCATTACTGAAAGGTGAATACTAAGTCCAGCCTTGCTGGTTCATCCTCTCCTCTTCTCTTGTAGTGTCCCTTACGTCGTTGGTACATGATTTTCTCCAGTTCCACCTCCCTTCATCTTAGCCTCAAGTATCTTGGCCCCCATGTGGGTTCCAGTTCTCCCAATCTATCTCCTTGTGGTTATAGTCCCATGATATCAGGAGTTTTGCCCTGCATGATGAGCTCTTCTGGCCCTTCTAGCCAGTGTGTCACATCGCTCTATGCTTCGTGTATCTTGCATGGCCTCCTGCTGTTCTGTGGTGGGTATATTACATCACTGCTATTACCCCACCTTGGGACTCCAGGAGTGTGTGTGTGTGTTGGATCTACACATACACATGTGTGTGTGTTTGTGTGTGTGTGTGTTTATGTGTGTGTGTGTGGGTGTGTGTATGAGTTGGTATACGAGTGTGTGTGTGCATGTGTGTTAGTTACCATTTTGTCCTAGGCAATGTCGATTAGACCTAGGCCTGTTGTATATGAGTACGTGTGAAAAGTGTGTGTGTGTGTTGTGGTGTGTGTGTGTTGTGGTGTGTGTGTGTGTGTGTGTGGTGTGGTGTGCTGTGTGTGTGTTTGTGTGTGTGTGGTGTATGTGTGTGTGTGTGTGTGTGTGTGTGTGTGTGTGTGTTTGTGTGTGTGTTGTGTGTTATGAGTGTGGGTGGGTGTGTGTATGAGTTGGTATACGAGTGTGTAGTGTGCGTGTGTGTTAGTTACCATTTTGTCCTAGGCACATGTCGATAGAACATAGGCCTGTTGTATATGAGTTACGTGTTGAAAGTGTGTGTGTGTGTGTGTGTGTGTTGTGTGTGTGTGTGTGTGTGTGTGTGTGTGTGTGTGTGTGTATATTCACCTATTTGTTAACTAACCTATTTGTGGTCCTGCCAGGGGTCGAGTCAAAGCTCCTGGCCCAGCCTCTTCGCTGATGCTACTAGGTCATCTCTCTCCCTGCCCATGAGTCGATCATACTCGCCTTAATTAAACTATGTATGGTTTCCGCCTCCACTACGTTCCAGTATGGGCCTGAGTAAATGGTATACAGAGTTCTTAAACGAATCCTTACTGAGGTATCGGGAACGCTATCCGTTTAGGTTTGCCAAGCGCCGGTATGGGCTGCAGCAGTTATCTGATTGATGTGCGCCTCAGGAGATATGCTCGGTGCTTTACTCACCCCCAGATCTTTTTCCTTTGAGTGAGGTTTGCAGTCTTTGGCCATTAAACAATATTGGTATGCGGTCTTCTTTGCCCTTCCCCAATCTTCAGACTTTGCATATTGGCAGGGTTAAATTCAAAAGAAGGGCCAGTTGCTGGACAGGCTTGTAGTGTCAGGTCTCTTTGTAGTCCTGCTCTGATCCTCATCCGATTTGATTCTTCTCATTAACTTCGCATTCATCTGCAAACAAGGAACACTTCCCTTCCGTTATGTCTTTCACATATACCAAGAACAGCACAGGTCCTAGGACTGACCCCTGTGGAACCCGCTTGTCACAGGCGGGGGCCCACTCTGACACTCGTAGCGATACCATGACTCGTATGTGGCTCCCTGTCAGGTATTCTCTGATCCATTGCAGTGCCTTTCTGTTTTGTGCACCTGATCCTCTAGCTTTTGCCAGTAACCTCTTGTGAGGAACTGTTGTCGAAGGCCTTCTTGCAGTCCAAAATATGCAGTCGATCCACCTATCTCTCTTGTCTTACTTCTTCACCTTGTCATAAAACTCTAGTAGGTTCTGTAAACACAGGGATATTTTCCGTCCTGAACCATGCTGGTTGTCAATTATACACTTGTTTCTTTCCAGGTTCTCCACCACTCTCCTCCTGCTGATCATCTCCATGACCTTGTATACTATACACGTTAGTGATACAGGTCTGTAGTTTTAGTGCCTCATGTCTGTCTCCCTTTTTAAAAATTGGGACTACATTTTGCCATTTCCATACCCTCAGGGGTTGGCCAGTTTCAACTGATGTGTTGATGATCTTTGTTTAATCGCTACACAATATCTCTGCTCCCTTTTAAGGCCCCATGGAGAGATGCTGTTTGGTCCCCCCCCTTTTGAGGTGTAAATTTTGCATACAGCCCTTCACCTCCTTGGTTATATGTACCTCACCGCCTTTTGGTGTCCCCCCCGTTTGATTTCCGGGGGTCCCTATGGGTTTTCCCCGTAAATACCTCTTTAAATCTTGTGTGACTCCTGACAAACCTCTTGGTTTTGTTTCCTTGGAATTCCCCCCTCAAACCCCTTCCCAGTCTATTACCCTTTCCTTATTTGTTTTCCTCCTGATGTGGCTGACAAAAGGGTGAAAGGGGGGGGGGGGAGGGTGAACGAGAGGGGGGGGATCAGGGGAAGAGTGAGATGTCGGTTGAGGGGGGGGGGTGTATGTGTGAGTTCTGGTATGTGTGTTTTGGTGTTTTTGGGTGGTGTTGGTTGTGTGGGGTGTTTGTGCGTGTGTGGTGTGTTTGGGGGGTGTGTTGTGGTTGTGTGTGGGGGTTGTGTGTGTTGTGGTTTTTACTCCCTATTTGTTTCTCCCCTATTTGTGGTTTTCAGGGGTCGGTCTTGCTCCTGGCCCCGCCCCTCACCAGTTTACTGGGTCCCTTCTCTACCTGCCCATGACTTTATCAAAAACCGTCTTAAAAATGTTGGTTCCCCCCTCCACTACATCATTTCTAGGGGATTCCACTCGACAACTCTATGATGAAGAAATATTCCCCAAATCTCCTTTACTATCTGTCTTCAACTTCCAATTGTGACCCCTGGTTTTTGTGTCCCCTCCCCGGAACATCCTTTTTTGTCCACCCTTTTCGCAAAAAACCTTTTGCACTTTGCACGGCTTTATCAAATGCGGGTTCCAAAAAGGGGTTTTATACCCATATGGGTCTGACTACCCCGGTTAAGTGTATTGAACGATTTCCCAAGATATCGGAAAACTGTTTTCAGGTTTGGAGGGCCCCCCAATTTCTGCAGCAGTTATCTGGTTATGTTGCTTCCGGGGGCAGCTTTGGGGTTATTTTCTCACTCCAAATCTTTCTCCTTGAGCGAGGTTTTTCATCTTTGGCCACCTACCTTTTACTCTGTCTTGCGGTCTTTGTGCCCCTTTCCCCATCTTCATGACTTTGCATTTGGAGGGGTTTAAAATTTTGAGGGAAGCCCGTTGCTGGGACGGTGGGGCCGTCTTTTCCCGGTCTCTTTGAAGTCCTGCCAGGTTTCCTTTTATCGATTTAAATTTTCCTCATTAACTTCACATCGTCGCAAACAGGGGCAAATTTTGGCTAACCCTTCCATCTGTCTTCATTTTAATACCAAAAATACCTGGGCTTTGGGCCGGGCCCTTTTTTGGGACCCCCCCCGTAAGGTTTGCCCACGGAACAGCTTACGTTCATGACTTCTTGTTGCCTCCCCCGTCAGGTACTCCTGATCCCTTGCAGTACCCCCGTTATTGGCGACCCTCTACTTTTTGCACAATCTCTTGTGAGGAAACTATGTCAAAGGTTTCTTGCAGTCCCGAAAAAAGCAAACAACCACTTCTCTCTTCGTGTCTTTTGTTACTTTATCATAAAACTCCAGAAGGTTTGTGACACAGGATTTTTTTTTCCATGAATCCGTGTGGTTGGGTTTTTAAAACCCTTTTTCCGTCCGGGGCTCCCCCTCTCTTTTTTCCTGAAAATTTCTCCATAACTTTTCCTACTATACCCGCGGGCACGGTCTATAGTTTGTGCCTCTTTTCTGTCTCCCTTTTTTAAAAAAAGGGAACTGCATTTGCGTGTGTGTGTTTGTGTGTTGTGTGTGGTGTGTGGTGTGTGTGTGTGTGTTGTGTGTGTGTTTGTGTGTGTTGGTGTGGTGGTTGTGTGGGGTTTTGTTGTGTTGTGTGTGTGTGGTGCTGCGGGGGCGGGTTGTGTTGTGTGTGTGTGTGTGTTGTGTGGTGTGGGGGTGTGTTTGTGTGGTGTGTATGTGTGTGTGTGACCCAAAAATCAATATTGCCCAATAAACTCATTTCAGTTGTGACCGGGGGAATTTTGGGGAAATTTCTCTTACTCTATAATTTGTTCAATTTTTTAGCCATGTTAAAGTAAGTAACAAATTCTTACGGTTCATTACCTTTTTAATTGTGAGTTCATTTCCCTTTTGACCTAGTTCAGCTATAAAAATTTTGGGCCCATTCCTGGACCCTTATGTCCTCTGTAAATTGTAAATCCCTTTTTGAAAACTTGTCAGATTTGTGATCAGACCTACTGGACCCATTACCTTTGTAACTGTGATTCTTTACTTTGAAATTGTAAGTTCATTCCTCTGAAACTTGCTCAGCTTCAAGATTTGGAGTCCAGTCCCGGCCCCTTTTACCTCGTAATCTTCCGAAATACCCCCACAGGTGGGTATGGTGTGCATAATAAACATATTAAACTAATAGCAGGGATGTGGGGGGGGACAGGGATGGGGGGGGCCAGGAAGTGGCCCTTGATCACTGAAGAGCACGTCACTGACTAACTTTTTTCTAACAGTTATAAATTTTTTTATTCCATTTAAAAACCCTCGCCATTTTGGAACACTAATCCCATGTTCTCTTGTTAAAAATTTTTTTTTTTCAGGGGATCCCAAAATGGAGCCTCGGGGGACCCCTACCCCCCCAACCGGCGAAAACAGAAGGGAAACAAACCTCCTCCACACCCCTTTCTGGTATATCCCTTTAAACCCCCACTACTCAAAATCCCCACATGCACCGCACTTTCAGTGTTTCAGGAAGTAACGGTCTAAAGCGGGAGTGGACTCTATAATGTTGGTAAAAATATATTAAAATATATATTTATAATATTTAATATATATTATATATATATATTATATATATATATTATATATATTTTTAATTTTTCATTATTTAAAGTTTTATTAAAGATCATTATCATTTTTTCAGGCCCAGTATCTCTCCTCTACACTGGAGCTGTCACCCTATATCAAAATAACTCCAACTACGCAAATTTATTTTAATAAGCAAAATCATTCCTGGAAAAAAAATTATCCGGGGCCAAAGAGAGTGAAATAATACTCGGTTTTTGTTTACTGATGTACGTGGATCGTTTTGACATGATAACGTTAACTAAAAAACATTATAAAATATATATATCATACATTATTTACAATATTTATATTATAATCAATAAATGTCATGTGAAAACTTTCACAGACTCTTGTGAGTTTAGCGCTTAGTTATGAAAGTGCAATGGGGGGGGGAGGATAAAGGAAAACAGAAGCAATCCTAACCTATTATTTATTACCAGAGAAAAATGTTGTGTTTAAGAAGGTACACGTTTCGTTGAACATTTAGGCGGTCTCAAATTTATTTTATTCGTTCATGCAATTTGGGGTTCAGTTAGTTAACATTATCAAGGTGATGTCTGATAAGTCATTTTAAACCTACAGTGTATTTGATGTATTGTAATCAAAATTGATTTTTATAGAGAAATTACAAGGTTTATCTCGTCTATTCATATACTATATAACTCAGGAAACTGTGGGACTAGGGTCTTCATGACATAATTAAAGAAAATTGTTGAACAATAAATATCGAACACATGTAAACTGAACTTGAGGTTGTTACAGGAATAACTAGACAATGTCTCCTGAGTAAGTTTATTCAGGTATACACAGTTACATAGATTATTAGACATAGCAGCATGTGTATAGAGATCGCTAGGAATTTTTATTGACCTAAGAAAAGCTTTTGACACAGTAGACCACGGCATCCTACTCCACAAACTTGACCATTATGGTATAAGTGATCATGCGCTTGCATATTTCAAATCCTACCTTACTAATAGGTATCAGTGTGTCACCATTAAAGACACAGCATCATCAACACGGCCAATTGATACTGAAGTTCCGCAGGGAAGTGTCCTTGGTCCCATGCTCTTCCTCATTTACATCAATGATCTTCCAAACGTATCCCAACACCTGAAACCCATTCTCTTTGCTGACGACACGACTTATGTCATCTCTCACCCTAATCTTGTCACCCTCAACACAACACCATTGTTAATGAGGAGCTGTTCAAAATATCGACTTGGATGACAGTCAATAAACTTACACTTAACAGTGACAAAACCTACTATATTATGTTTGGTAGCAGAGAGGGCCGCGCAACTTAACATTAGGCC
>NW_026469283.1:0-12524 GCF_026875155.1 Cherax quadricarinatus
CACCCAAAACCACCATCCCAATACCATATCTACCACCTCCCCCCTACCCCCTTCTCCAATACCACAATCGCCACTACCACCATCCCCATTACCACTGTCTACCACCATCTCCACTATCCCCATCTCCAATACAATTGCCACCATCTCCAATACCACCATCACCACTACCACCATCACCACAAACCACCATCCCGAATACCACCATCACCACTACCAATACCACCACCCCGAAAAACCACCACACCACACCACCAATCTCCACTAAAAATACCACAATCACCACTACCACCCTCACCACTACCACCATCCCATACCAATATCACCATCACCACTACCACCATCTCCACTACCACCATCACCACTACCACCATCCCCATTCTCCACTACTAATATTACCATCACCACTACCACTACCACCATCACCACTACCACCATCTCAAATACCACCACACCATACAACCCATCTCCACTACCAATACCACCATCACCACTACCACCATCACCACTACCACCATCCCTTATACCCCCAAAATCACCACTCCCACCATCTCCACTACCAATATCACCATCACCACTACCACCATCTCCACACCACCATCACCACTACCATCTCCATTACCAATCCCACCATCACCACTATTACCATCTCCGTTACCAATACCACCATCACCACTACCCCCCATCACCACTACCACCACACCACTACCCCCCATCCCCAATATCACCATCACCACTACCACCATCTCCACTACCAATACCATCATCACCCCCTACCACCTCGTTACAATCATCACTACCAAAATAAACCACTAACACCTCTCTAGTACCATCCTCCCCTTTTTCCCACCATCACCACTGCTACCGTTACCACCATCACCACTGCTACCGTTACCACTATCACCACCAGCAAGCACCGGCACACTACCCCCGTCACCACAACTTCGACAACCACTACCACCCTCACCTCTACTTCCATCACCACTACCATCATCACCACTACCACCATCACCACAAACAACTACCATTGCTACAATTACTAACCGTTACCATTATCACTACCACAGCTATCAATAACAGGATAATTAATATCACTACCACCATTGCAGTCTCTAACATAACCACCAACGCTACCACCACCACCCCTACTACGAGAATTATTGCTACTCCTATCAATATTACCACCATCCCTGCACTAACAATTACCACAGCCTCTGTAACTACACAATCACTTCCACCACTACCATATACCATCGTTACCGTAACTGTTACCACCACTGCATTGAAGACTACCATCACTAACAACCAGCAACACCACCACAATCTTCACTGTAACTCCACTGTAGCAGCACTACAGCAGCTGTACCATACAGCAATATTCGTACCTCATAAGTATTTTTTTTGTTTATCTACAACCCCGAGGAATAAATAAAAATTATAAATGACTGTCTCGGGCAGACACAAAATTGTTGTGTTCAAAGATAACTATATTACTGGTGTTTGTAAATATAAAAAGTTACTTAATTGCGTCTACTGTAACATATGTAACCATAAACAAACTTTCAAGAACTTTAAGAATAATGATAATGGATCAGATTTTCTACACTTGAACGCTTCTCGGATTGTTTTTGTACATACGATTATTTGTATGACAATTGGTCACTAGAATGCCGTACATGGCTAGGTGAAGGCGTGTCAGCCACGGTCTAAAAAAATTGCAAATGGTGGAAAAGATGCCTGCATAAAATTAGGAAGATGTCGGGAAATTTTTAAACAGTTTTTTGAGTCAGAGGCCAGGAAAACTGGCTGCTCTGAATGGTGCTGGAGGTGCCCCTCGGGTTCGAATGCTTATGTACTAATTTCCCTGCCATTGTAATGTCTTTAAAAGGGGAGGGACGTCCTTGTTGCACTTCCTTTACGAACATCCTAATATATCAGTAGAAAGTCTGTTAAAAATCTTCCTGCGATTTGCTAAGAATCTGGAGGAGTTTCCCCAATGTGGGTATATCCACAACGACCTCAAAGAAGATACATACTCATTAACAAAGTGAACGATAACTTCTGGAAGTCTAATTATTGACTTCGGTCTAAGTAAAAAGTAAGGTGAACGGTTCAATTGGGTCCACACTCTTTTCAGATTACGAACGTTTTCCTTAATACGCACCTGAAGTTTTCTTGGAGAACCTTGCACTCCAGAAAAACGATACGTACTCCTTAGGCTTCATGATGTACAAAGTTATTGTTCATTATATTCGCAGGAGGCGCGATACATGGCCTAAGGGTCTACTCACGCTTTTGAAAAACTATGGGTAGCTGATAATAGGTAACATAGACCCTAAACCTCTCCAGGTGGCTCAGCGTTTAGAGATGATCATCAGTCTTAATCGTGGAAATAATATAATATCAATCACGGCAAGACCTGACGACTCTACTGATTATTTCAGTGATGAGTCGTCAGCTTCTGACAACTCGTAAGGTCATGCAATAAAGGCTAAGGAAAAATTCTGGCTTTCATTACCACCGTAGCTGATGCTTCGCAGCAGAATACAACCTCATGGGCTACCGCCTCGCCAAAAAAGCACACCTCCCCAGTGGCTGACGCCTCGCCACAAAGCACCTCCCCATGCCTGACGCCTCGGCAAAAGGCAGAGCCCAAGTCCCTTGACGCCCTCTTTCCCCGAGGCCTTCAGGGGCCCGACTTCTGTACTGGGCCAACACGGCCGCTTCGGGGTTTGATCTTCAAGTGAAAAAATTTGGACAAAGTCATTGAGATCTCATTGGGAATTGCCCTTAACAATTCGGTCAGATAGGGGGACTCCCTGGCCCACAAAAACCCCGAACAATGATTTTCGGGTCTCCCAATGGTTGAAAGAAGAAATATTAAAAAGCAATGAGGGTGAAATTTAAAAAGGCTAAAATCCCCCTCCCTTCACCCCAAAGAAACTGGGGTGGACCCTGAACAATTTACTAGGGACAGTTTTTTTGGGGCTGTTGTCAGTTTTTTAAAAATGTTTAAAAGTAAAACACTGCCTCTGGTGGACTCGTGGTCACCATTACTGGTGTTTGGGGTTTAAAAAGGCTATGCTTGGTTTGGGAAAGGTTTTGTGGGAGACGGACGACACTTTTCCAATGGGTTTTAACCTCTTACTCAAACCAGAAACTAAATCCCCGACCTTTACGCTTAGGTCTAAATGGCGAAACATTCCCCGAGGCCGCAGGTGCAAAACCTCATCCCGAGTCCGCAGGTGCCCACCTCATCCCTTAGTCCGGGAGGGGCCACCCCCCACCCTGAGGGGCCCCCTCCAACCCACTTCAGCAGTGTGGATCCCCACGCTGAAAAGATAATTTAGCAAGCAACCCAAAGCGGTAAAGGGGAAATTTCTCCTTTCATGGACACTTTTTTGACTTTGTCGGGGGTGAAGGGATCCGAAACTGATTTTTTTCAACCTTGCATTAAATATCGAAGTGGGCTCGATTTAAAATGAACAAATTTACTGGAAGTTTGCCAAAAGAGTTCCCAAGGATTGTCCCAGTGGGCCAGATTTTAAACCCAAAACTACCTTCCTTTAAGAGGGGTAGGGATTTAAATTTCCAAGGCTTTTGGAAAAAACAAAACACCTTCGTTTATCAATGATAAAAAATAGGGGCAAACCACCCTATGTACCCGACAGGAAAGGGGCTTAGTCTGGCATTTGATTCCAACTGGGCGTTTTTAAAAGTTAAACAAATTTTTTTAGAATTGTTTGCAAAGGGTTTTAAGGAGGCGACAGGACTTTGTATTGGGGTTTTCTACCTCTCTAGAGCATAATACAAATGACCTGTGAACAGAGGTCGACACCGATTGCCTCTGTACAGAGGTCGGACCACACCTCAGCAACAGGCCACCGTAAAACTCCCAGTCACACATGTGAGGTTGGCACTGTACGTCCAATTTTTTTTTTATTTATTTTATTTAAAACTCAGGTACAAAATGTATGGGTACATAATCAATATGTAACAAGATACAGGCAGTAAACAATAATTAACTGTGACTACACAAACACCGAAGAAGCACCTATATATAATGACATCAGAACTGGCTGCACTCAAATCAAACACTGCTTGTACGTACTGTACTTCACGTGAAAAGATGGTCTTATAAAAAACGATAGATACCTACCTAGTAATGCTTACACTCCCCACCCCCTTTGAAAACGTGCCACTTTCACCTTAGTATACTCAGTGACAAATCTCATATACTTTTAAGAGCATTAAGGACTTCAAATGACAAATATATAAACCACAATCCAGCCAGCTGAACGGCTGACACTATAATACAAGGAATGTCTGAACATGATGGCACATATCCACCATAGAACACAAGCCACACCCTAACCCTCATATACCCTATGGGTAATATCAATATCGCGCAGGTGGTGGATTTAATACACTACCGCTGACACTTCAACCCCCCCCCTCCCACATGCTAGTAACTGTGTCTGCCATCACCACTCATAACCACCAACAGTCATTGATGGTTAATTAGCGTCTTATAATATATTCACCCTAAAACACGCTATATACATAAACCTACCAAAGTAAATAAATTTACACATTGGTCCCTCCTGCATACTGATTTTTTACACTGCCGGAGATAATCTTTACATCACATCCTTTCCCGAGGGCGGGAAAAAATTTTAAAAACATTTTAAATTTAATTATGCCCCTTTTTTTTGTTTTTTCCCCAGCCCTGTTATTCCCGGAGTTTGCTTACACTCCTACCCCTAAGTAAAAATTTGTCCAGGTTCACCTGGCAATTTTACTTTGGGTTTCTTTTTAAAATTATGCAAAAAATTTAAAATAAAATGGGTTTAGACATTTTGGGGTTTACGGGTTCAAAATTCCTTTTATACCCAAAAACTCAGGTCCAAGAAATAAAGGTTCCCATTCCTCCCATAACCACACCATCCAAAAACCCTCCCCACTAAAATTTCCTTTATGTACAATCAAAAAGGGTTTTATACTAACATGCTTTCCAAACGTTTTTAAAATAACATGGGGAATCCTTAAATAAATACAAAATCACGGTGTTCACAAAAAACACCAAAAACACTTTTCCCCAATTTGGAAAATATCAAAATTTATAAATAATTATGTAGGATAATTTTTTAAAAACTAATTTTCCCATCCCCAATAGGGGGAAAAATAATCCCAATGATTTTTATTTCTTAACCTCAAAAAAAGTGTTTTTAGTTCAAAAACCCTCTCACCCCCATCAAATCAAACACAAAAACCTTAGAAAACGTCAAACCCCAGGAGGGGGCCCCAAAAATTTTCATACCCCTGAAAACCCCTTCCCACAACAGCATACCCCATCCCTATCCTACCCCCCCTTTCCTAAATTTAAAAGGGTCTAAAAAACCCCCCAAATTCGGGTTCTCGTAATCCCACGGGAAAAAAAACCCTTTCCCACCCCCGCCCAAAAATTTACCCCTTTTTGGGGACACTTTTGTTTTATAAAAACGTAAAGCTAATCCCCGCCGTTTTCACCTCGCTAATCCCATTCCCCCACTTTTCCCCGATATGTAAATATAATCTCCATAATGTTACCCCACAGCCCAAATTAAATACTCTTCCATACCCCCCACGTCAAGATTAATCCCCGGCAAAACAGAAATGCTTTTACCCCTTATCCTCTGCGGGCACCCTGCTAAACCAACCCCTGACACCCCCCTTTCCCCTCAAAAAAAAATTACACTATTTGGAAAGGCCCAAAACCCCCTACCTCCAAAAATTACACAGACCCCCCTCAACCCCCCGTTTTATCCCGAAAAACACACCTTGACGGTTTAAAATCCCAGGGCAAAAAACGATTTTTTCACCTCACGCCCAGGGGGTTGTAACCTTAACCAAGGGCCCTTTCCCCCAATATATTTTCCCCAGTCATAAGGGGAAAAAACCCCTTCCCGGGGTTTTGCCCACTACCCTCCCCTAACACCCCACAAGCCAAACCTATTTTTCCCTTTCCCCCAGCCCCTCCCCCAAAACCCAGAGCCCAAAAATTTTTCCAAAACTCAGCAACTCTCCCCCAAAATTTAATATTTTAAAAATTTTACTGGGTTTCTTGACCAAACCCCCCCCCCCAAAACCTCCCCCTCACCCCCCTTCTTAATAAAGTTACTTTGGGGACCCTCCCCTTTTAAATTCTTTAAAACCCAAACCCCCCCCCTGACGCACGGGTTTAACATTACCACACCCTTTTTTAAGCCAATACAGCCCGAACCCCACAAAAATTTTTAAAAACACGTCTAAGAAAATTTTTGAAATTTGCCATCCCATTTAAAAAGGGAAAAACAGGGCTGCCATGTCCCAAATTTTAAATAAAACAATAAGCGTTAAAAACAATGGAAATGCGCAAAAGGGTCAAATTTGGTAAGGCCCCCAATGTCCAAGGGGACCCAAAAATCCTGTTTTTCCCAAAACCTAACCGAGTTTTCCACCCGTGCAACACCAGTTCATCGGGCATAGATCAGCCAAAAAATTTTTTAACGAAGTCCCCCGCTTCGTCACAATTTACATACCAACTCAAACCCCCCCCAAACCCTAGCCCCCAAAACCCCAGGGACCATGGATTTCCCCTGAATTCACCCCAATTCCCCCGGGGGGGAAAATGCGAAATGTTGACTCCCCCATCTAAGGCATCAATTGGACACCCCCTTTCCCTTAACCAAAACATTTGAAATTCTTTTTTTTTCCATCCCCTTTTTGAAGGGCCCAAAACCCTCCCCCCTCCACCCCCTTTCCCCCTCACTATTGTTTTTTTTGTGCTCCCCCAATTCTTTTAAAGGGGGTTTTGGGTATGCATGAAAAAAAAAAAGCTGTGACATGGGGACCCCCTTTAAGTCCCAAAACCATTACAATCCTTTTCCCCCAATCTTCCATTTAATCTTTTCCCCTCGCCTTTGCCCCTGATTTTAAAAATTACCCACCCCATATTTTTTCCCCCCAAAAACCCTGTGCCTAAGGATGCTCCCCAAGGCTTCTCGCTCCACTCTATATATGCTTTTCCCGGGGGTTAGAGAAACCCAACCCCCCCTTTTTCCCCCCCTTTTTCTTCCACAAAATTTCCTTGAAACCCCAGGGCCCCCCCCCTTAGCCCTTTCCCCTGGGAAACCCCAAAAACTAGTTTCTCAAAAAAAAAAAAACCCCCCAAAAAACAATATTTAAAACCTTTTTTTCCAAAAAACTTTCCCAAACAATTTTAATCCTCAAATAACGATATCGCCCAGGGTCCTAAGCATATGCGTTCCCTTACCCTTCAGTCCCAAAGGACATCAGCTGTTGCCTGCTTTTCTCCCAGCTTGCCTCTCTCCTTCATCAAATTTAAAAAACCCTTCCCAAAAAAATCCCTCATTAGCCCCCAATGCTGTTGATAAAATTTGGGCCAGTTATCCCTTGTTTTTCCGGGGCGCTTTGCCCCTTATGCATTTCCCCTTAAAGCTCTCAAATATTTCCTCCTCAGTTTTTTCCCCCCACCCAGTGCTTCCCACCCACGGTTTTAAAACCGACTTTTCCCAATCCCACAAAACCTGTTCTAAATCCCAAAGTCCTACCCTTTTTCCCCCTTTGCCAATACTGTCATACCATTTATCCGCAAAAAAACCCCCCTTTCCCCATCTTTTATTTTGGGAAATTAAACCTGAACCCCCTATACCCCAACCACCGATTCATAAAACCTCCAACCATGGAATAGCTTTTTGGCCTGTGCTTTTTTTTTGCCTACGAAAAATACACACGACAACGGTTTTTCTTCCCCCAAAAACACCTCCCCCACACCCCCGCCTTTACTCTCACCGTTTGGGAAAACCTCTCGTCCTGGATTTTTCGCAGCCCCCCCCTTAAATTTACCATAATGTCGTCCATAGGATGGTACCCTCCCCCGCCCCCCCCTTTAAAAAAACAACCCCTTAACCTGTTTCCCCCAAATAGTTAAAGGCCCCTTTTTTTTAAAAAATTTTTCCCTTTCCTTCCCCCACATAATAATGCCAAAAACCGTTCCTTACCACACCATCCCCCACGTCACCAATCCTCTACCCCCTTTTTCCCCCTCACTTAACCCCTCCCACATTCTGTTTAAAACCCCCAACCCCCTCATTTCTTTTAACCACTCGTATTTAACCTTTTCCCGTATCCCAAAAGATAATAAACTAAAAGGGCTCCCCTCCCCCCTCTGCCACTACCCCCGTGATCTGGAAAAAAACTATTCTTTTTGTACCCGGGCAAACTTTGACAAAACCCCGTGAGTTTTTGTACAAAATATCTAACCTAAACCGCATAATCTTCTCCTCACAAAAATAGCTTTACCCCCCAAAGGCCCCCTTCCCCCCCCCTACCCCTTCCCCAAAATGAACATCCACCCAAAAGGGTTTCGTAAGGCTTTTCAAAAGTGCCCCCCCCCCCTTTTTTGGTTCCACATCAGGGCCCTCCTAATTCACAAATTTCCCGTCCCCCAACAACGATGGGCCCCCACAGGCAAAACCCCCGTAAAAGGCGAAAAATAGAAACCCTCACATACAAAAAAAACCCCCTTTACTTTCATATTGTTTTTCCCCTTTGGGACATCACACTTTCAAAAAGGTTTTCCCTCTGCCCCCTCCAAACCCCCCATTCAAAAAGGGAGCCCCCTCCCCGCTCCCCCTCACTTCGTTTTCAACACAAAAGGGCTCCCCTCCTTTTTCCCAAAAAACCCACCCACCTTTCAAACATGCAGGGTGGCAAAAGGGCGAACCTTTAAAAACCCCGCCCCCTCTAGCACTTTTTCCCTCCCTGAAATTTTTTGCTCCGTTGAAATACTTTTCCAAATCTATATTAAAATTTGGAGCATACGAAAAAAAATTCCCCTCTTCCCTCTATTTTCACGTTCTTTTAAATTCACAGTCATTACACCAAAGGGGGCCCTTCCCAAAAATTTTTAAAGGGTTTCCCCCCTTATTTTCCCTTTCCCGGGGGTTTCCTTTCCCCGGGGTCAAAAACATGATTTCGCACAATTTCCCCCCGCCCCCTTTTTTTTCGATTTTCTTATCCTGGCTACCTCCCAGAAAATTATCCCCTCCCAGCCCCTTTGGGTGGCGTCAAAAACGTCATACTGAGTTGGGCCCCCCCGCTCCCTTCCCCTTGACGCCCCCCCACCGCCATGCTGTCTTTGAGGATTTCCCCAAAAGTGAACTTCAAACCCCCCATTTCATGTTTTCACAGAAACACAGTAAATCCTTTGGTTTCCTGCTGATTTCCTCCCTTTCCCTTTCCCATGCCTGTCCCCACACTCTCTTTCCCTTTCAATTAAATGATTTCTCTCCCTAAAGGGAGTCATTCCCCCCAGAGGGGTTAAAGTTTTCAAAAACCCGTCCCCGCTTTTTTCCTTTCCCGTGCCTCACCTCCCGCTGCACTGCACTTCCTCCCCCGTCCCGGCCCAAAAAAGGCCTTTCTGGCTCAAAAAACTCAAAGGGTCGGCCCCCTCATTCACCCCAAAAGAATCTTCCCAAATATTTTCAAATTACAGACGGCCACCTCCTCGTTTGCCTTGGGACTCTCCACGCGGCATCCCCTACCTGTAACTGGTTTCTTCCCCCGTCTGCGCCATCCCCTCCTCTGTTGCCCCACACGTCGCCCCTTTTGATGTTTCTCCCCACCAGGGCCCGCACGTACATCGCTGCACAGCATAAAACAAAGGAAAAAATTTGGGTTTTGGAAATCCCCATCACAAAGTAAGGGGGTTTTGGATGCCTCAGTTTATTTTTGAGGGAAAAAGTAACCCCCAGTTTGGGCCCCTGTTTACACCTTTCCGCCTACCTGCCTTGGGTTGCCCGATGCAGGTTTCCCAAAACCTCCACGTTCCGTTTGTCAGGCTCGAAGGGGGACGTTGTGCCCAAATTCACCCAAGTTTAAAGGCGAGAGGCGTCTATGAAGATGCACTTTACAGCCGGGGGGTTGCATCTAGACTCACCTGCTGGAATTTCCAGGGGGAAAAAAATTTGCTAGACCTAGTCTTGTTTAAAATAAGGGAAAAACTTGTAAATTAAAAATTTGGGGATCACTGAAGGCTTGCAGAAGTGATCACAAATCCATTTTATTTTTGGGATTAACTGGGAATACAAGAAAAATGATAATACAGTAAAAATCCCCGATTTCGTTTGCCGGGTTATAATGGACTGAGGGGAGCAACCCCGGGTTTTACCCCAAAAAAAAAGCGATTTAAAAACTTAGAGATCTCCAGTGAATACTAGAAAGGACTGCCCCTTCTGGTTCCCGGCCCCTTTCCCGGGGGGTTTTATAACCAAATTTGGGCCCGGGATCCCTTTTTCGAATTAACCATTTTGTTTCAATAAGAATTAATAGTGCTTCAGGGTTAAATGGTAGGGGTACTAAATAAAAGAAAATTAAAATTTTAATAAAAATTTTTTAATAATTAAGTTTTTCAGGCGTTATCAAATTAAATTTAAATTAAAAATTTAAATTAATCAACAGTAAACAAAAATTTTTTAATCACTTCTCTCGTATACAGTAGTATTGTGCTGAAAGCACCATCACATTTATAAGTTTAAATACCCTCTGGTTACTTTAAAATTTTTAAAAATACCCTTTAAAAATAAGTTTGGGTGTATGTATTGGGATGGCTCTAAGTGTTCGCTATTTGGGTCCGACTCGGGCTAGACTTTTAAAACCGGGGAAATAACAAAATTCCCCAAAAAAAACTAACTTTTTTGACCAAATGGCAGTCGGAACAGTCTGCTTGAAAAAAAAAAAAAATTTGCTTTAAACCCACTAGCAATTTTAAAAAGCAAATGCGACACAGAATCAGGAACAAAAGGGGATAATATAACGACACTAAGTAGGGGGCCATCAGCAGATTTCCCCCACAAAAAGTCACCAAAAAATTCCCCCTTCTACGAAATTTAAATTCAGCATAAGAAAAAACCCGATTTTGTAGTACACAAAAAAAAAGTAAAATTGGTCAGAAGCACAAGCTCAGGACCCGGGGTTGCTCAGATTGTTAAGGACACACCAAAATTTTAAAACAACGTCGAAAATCACTTAGTCTTTCAATGTTTTTGTGAAAAAGAGTCTCCCGAACTAAAAAACAATTAAATAAAAAAAGAGACGATTTCCAATTTAAGGGGCCCAAAAAGGGAGTTTAGGCTCGTCTTTTCTAGAATTTCGTCCCAACCCCAAGTTTAGCTAGACCAGACTTTAAAAATTCAGGCGAGGTGAGAACACCCCCCCTCTTATCACGTATAGCTCCGTGGACATCGCTGCCCAGCAAAAATGAGAAGCCAGCAAGAAATGACCAAAACAAAAATTACAGTGTTAGAAAATCAAGATTGAATATGGCACATATATGAAATTTGCATCCTCCTAACAAAAGTAACAAAGCAAAAAATAATTAAAGCAAATTTTTACGATTTTATTATCGCAAATATAAGCAATAAAAAAATTATATGAAAAGGTAAAATGTTATCCATCATATACATTGAAACCCCTTCGGGGTTGCAACCCCCCCTGTTAATTTTAATTTGGGTTACCCGTAAGATTTTTTATTGCGATGATCATACTTAGATTTTGAAGGGATCTGCTTTTTTGATTTTTTTCTTAATAATGTACACCTGCCCAGAGTATATCTTCCCCCGAGAGAAAAAAGGTCTAATAAAAATGATCCCAAATGGGTTTTAAAGGGGGCTAAGCTCTACTAGGGGGGGGGAAAAAAGGGGAATTTTTTGGGGCATCAGAAGGGAGAGGTTTAAACCCTTGGAAAAAAATAGTATAAAAACCGACACAATAAAAAATTAAAAAAAAATGCAGTATGTTTGGTTAAGAACATACAACTTAGGTATCTTTTTTTCGAAACGTTTCGCCTACACAGTTTCTTCAGTGGTACAGAAAAGTTGACAGAAGCAGAAGATACTTGAAGACGATGTAATCAGTCCCTCACCCTTGAAATTTTTAGGTGTCGTCCCTCAGTCTGGGAAAAAATATTGTTCCTAGTCTGAAACTATGGGGCTGAAGTTGTTGTTTTTTTGTAGGTTTGTGGTATTCCATCCCGGGCTTCTCCAATGGGGACCCACGTGGCCTCCTGGGCGGGGGTGTCGTTCAACTTTTTCTTTCTTCTGTATTACTCACGAAACGTAATGAACCCCATTGCAAACAAACCCTACCCGGCCGGGATTTAACCCGCGTCAGGAAAATCTCAAAATCCCGACCCCTCGGTTATCCCCTAGCCCCTACCACAATAAGATTCGTCCAATAGGTAATTTTACACCATAGGAAGGTTAGAAAGGGACCACTGTGACCACAAAAAAGTTTTCGGGTCCGTTTACGGCAGTGAGGGGACTTGAGCTAGGTTTCGTCACGGCCATGTAGCTGGGGATTGTCTGTAAAAACTTTGCTTGAGAACCCGCAAAAAAAATGGCATCCCTGTCTCCTCCTCCCCCTTTGTAAGCACACTCTCAGGAGGTTCTGACCCTCTGCCGAAATGCGCTCTGTTGTTCCGTGGA
>NW_026469284.1:0-13382 GCF_026875155.1 Cherax quadricarinatus
AGGGGTTTTCCTGTGACTCAACGGGGGCCCTGATACACGGTGTGCTACAACGGGTCTGATACACTGGAGCTACAACAGGTCGATACCTGTGTGCTACAACAGGTCTGATAAAATGTGAGCTACAACGGTTTGGGTCTGGAATTGGTAAGTGACGTCAGTGAGGTGGTGACAGCTAATATGTCAAGGTAATAATCCGGCTCCAACATACTCGGGGAAACAATTTATCTGAACCACACGCACTGATGTAATTAATTACATAACTAAGAAAAAAACAACACTGCAATCTCAGTTGTAATTACCTAAAAGCACTCGCTACCGAAAAGACGAAATTACTCTCCTGCAGAAGTAAAGTAATTAGAATTGCATTTATATCATGTTACTGAGATGGAAAATAATTGACTTTTGCAATCAAATTGTACAGATGAATTACGACATTTCTGATGATCTTCAAATAATCAGATAATTATTTTCCCATTTTATTATTACCTTAAAAGCATAAATTTGTCCCATAGAATCAACGAAAACATAAAATTACCTAATAAAACTGACACTATCAACAGCCTGATAATCTGGATATTTTTCATTCGATTGTTGTATATATAATAAATTATTATCAAATAATTGAAACGGTATAATTAGCTGCAGGATTGTATGTGTATAATGTTATATTGTTGACCCCTCCCATATTCCGCTCTATGTTTCTCTGTCTCCTTTTGTCTATGTCTCTGTCAATTCTCTCTCTCTCTCTCTCTCTCTCTCTCTCTCTCTCTCATGCATCTAATATCAGAGGCTAATCTGTCGCCATATTGTGCTGTGTAACATTAGTATCTCAATCATCTCAGTAAGAATGTAGTAACAGTGACGACAGTGAGATTGGTGGTGACTGGGATAATGTTGATTGGGACAGTATAATAATAATAATAATATTTAGTACAGCTATTTTATGTTGATTAAGAAAAGGAGGCAGTGATTTCATGCCTTGTCCAGGGAGGTATAATATATTTTAGGAGTGAGGAAGAGCCAGATTTGAGTGTGTGGAAGAAACCTGAGGCAGTGAATAAAATGAAAGGGAATAAAGCAGCAGGGATTGAGGGGATATAGATATGTTAAAAGCAGGTGGGGATATAGTTATGGAATGGGTGGTGCTTTAATTCAGTGAATGTATTAAAGAGGAAAAGGTACTTAGGAATGGCAGAGAGTGTGCATAGTTCCTTTGTATGAAGGAATGGGAGACAAATAGAGTAGCAGTTACAGGGGAATAAACTGTTGAGTGTACCTGGTAAATTTATAGTGAAGAATAATAATTCAATTGTGCAATATTTGGGAATCTTTATTGTGGAAACATTATGCTAGCCAGTGGCTTCTTTAGTCCAACACAGAGAAGAACGGTGGAAGACAAAGAGGAGTTTGAGGTAGTCAGTCCCTCAACCTGGAGCCGATGTGTTCAGTACATCAATCTTGAGAAATGTACTGCATATGAGCGGAGAAGTAGCTTCTATTGAGCAGTCAGGTCAGATGAAGGAGGAGGCGGCGGAATCACCATTGGAAAAATCCACTGTTTAAGTGTTGAAGAATTGTCTTTATCAAGCTCACAAGATGTCGCTGTGTCTGACAGAAATGATGTAAATATAAGTGGTTTAGAAAACCGACAAGCTGAAGAATATGACATTTGTACAACATTTGGGAACCTTAATTGTAGAAACGTTTCAACCGACCTGATTGCTGTGTATTAGTCACTTTTCCACGCATTTGCAGTACATTTCTCAAGAGTGATGAACTGAACACATCGACTCCAAATTCCTCCTCATCTTCCACCGTTTTTCTTTGTGTTGGAATAAAGAAGCCATTAGCTGGAGAAATGTTTCCACAGTAAAGCTCTCCAAATGTTGTATAAGTGTCGACTTCTTCAGATTATCGGTTTTCTGAACGATTTATATCACAAAATATACGGTAGAGTTATTATTGAAAGAATTAAGGGGAAGACGGAGAGCAAGAATGCAGATGAAAAGGGAGGCTTTAGGATGGGTAGGAGATGTGTACACTAAGTGTTTACACTGAAGCATGTACGTGAACAATAATTAGAAAATGATAAGGAAGTTTTCGTTGCATTTATGAATTTAGAAAAGGCATATGATAGCGTGGATAGGGAAGCAATGTGGCAAATGTTGCAAGTATGTGGAATAGGTAGTAGATAACTGAAAGCAGTTAAGAGATCTTCAGGACACTGAGGCACTGGTTGAGGTATGTAGAAGAAATAATTTTCCATTGAAAGCAGGCCTTAAACAGGGATGTGTGATATCAGTATAGCTGTTTAACATATTTAGAGTGTAATGGGAAGGAGTGTAGCATTAAAATACACATAATCTAATACAAAGTGGGAATTGTCACAGTTGCTTTTTGCTGATGACACTGTGCTATTGGAAGATTCTGAAAAGAAGTTGTGAAGGTTGGTGGACGAATTTGGGAGGGTATGTAAAAGAAGGAAATTAAAAGTGAACATACGAAAGAGCAAGATGTTAAGAGTTACAAAAAAATAGGAAATGAAAGATTGGATATTAGACTGGAAGGAGGGAGTATGGAGGATGTGAATGTGTTCATATATGATAGACGAGGTGAAGTAAAGAATTAATTTAAGTGGTACATAGAACGTGGAGGCAGAACTTACCCAGGGATTAAAAAAAAGGGAATGTATGAGGTACAGGGGTTTTCCTTCACTTTTTTATGGGGGGGAAAACCCGGGGTTTTATGAAGGTTTTACGAATGGAGCTTAAAGGGTTTGGTGGGGGACTTCTTGCCTGACAGAATGTGTTTTTTAAAAAGTTTTTGCAGATAATTGTAGATGGGGTTTTAGGAAAGAAGTGAGGGATTTTTGAAAGTATTATCCAGAGGGTGAGAAAGGGTTGCTGAGGGGGTTTGGTTTTTTAGAGGGATGGAGCAAAATAGGGATGCCCTTAAAGGTGTAGGGGAAAGGGAAAGGGTTTGGGGTAAGGGGGCCCGCCTTGGGAAACATTTGAACGGGGGGGGTTTGTTAAAAGATTTTTTTATGTGAGAGACTTGAAAAATCCCAAGCTGGTGGGGCCCATATGTTAGAAGGAGTAAAATGGAGGCAAGGGGTTTTTAAACCTTAAATTGTTTTTAAAGAATGTGAGGGGGGAAAACATTTGGGGAAGGGTTTCTAAAAACCCGGTTTTGCCGGATTTTAAAATCCTGGGGTGGAAGTACAGGGGGCCTGCACTTTTGAAGAAAGTTAGTTAGTTTAATATGTTTTTTAAAGAAACCCATACCGACCCTGTGGGGGGGTTTAGTAAAAAGTTTACAGAGGTAAATTTGGGTCGGGGAGGGGGCCTCAAAGTTTTGATAGCTGAGCAAGTTACAGGGGAAAAAGGGAATTCACAATTTACAAAGGTAATGAACTCCAGGTAGTTCTAGTAAATCATGCCAAGTTAAAAAGGTATTTAGAGATTACAGAGGAACCAAAATTTTGGGTCCGGGCCCGGGCTAAATTTTTGATGGTAAAACTAGGTACAAGGTAATGAACCCCCAAGTTACAAAGGAAATTTGAACTCACAAGTTACAAAGGAAAATGAAACTGAAAAGATGGTTACTTAGTTTATACAGGGCGCAACCCAATGAACAAATTTTAAGTAATGAGCAATTCACTTTCCACACCCGGTAAACAACTGTTTGTGAGTTTTTGGGTTTTCCCAAATGTTGATTCCCCGAGTTCTCTTTCTCACACACACACCATAAAAAATTATAAACACCCCACACTTTAAACACACACACACACAACACACACACACACCAACACACACACACACCTTTACCACAAACGCACACCCCACCCCTACACAACACTCACACACAAAACTCTAAAACACCACACTCTTTACAACACACCACACTTCTTTACAAAACACAATCATCCCAAACCAAACAAAATCACACCACACACACACACACACACACACACCCACACACACACACACACAACACACACACACCCACTCCCCCACACATACACCTTTACAAAACAAACACACACCACACCACACACCCACACACACACACCCCACACACCCCCACACACACAAACACACACAAACACTGAAAATTGTGGTAATGCTTTATTTACAGCAAAGCAAAGTCGGGTTTATTTCCCCCAGAATGGTCTTTTAATTTCCCAAATTTGGGGAAAAAAAATTATTTCCCATTTTTTGGAACCCCCTTCTGAGTGAGTTTTTTCCCAAAATTCCCATTAATTTTATCACACCCCAGTAAAAATGACGCGGGTGTGACAAAAAACCCTTTCTGGCAAAGTTTCATTTCGTTTGGTTTACAATCTGGTGGTGGTGTTTTTTAACCCTGCCAAAGATACTTGTAACCCACCCGGAGCCGGGGGGCGGGTAGGGGACAAAAGTGTCTCCCTTTTTTTGGGTTGGTTTCCCACCATAGACATGTGGCTCCTCCGCAGGGATAGAATGATGATAGATGGCTCACTGGTTTTAAATTTCCCCCTGACCCTTTTTAAGTCCATAAAATTCAGCTGAAGTTTTTTTGTATTATTTTTCTAAAACTACTCCCTGAAAACCCAAGATTGAAATTTAAATCCCTCTTTAAAAGGCTTCAGTTACCCCAATTTATCAGTTTATCATGCACTAAAAGACCAATGTGAGAGGGAAATCCCAGCTTTGTGCACTCTGACTCCACTGTCCAATCCTCCATCCTGTGTCTGGCTTCGGACAAAAAGCATGCCACAATTTTACTTAATGAGTTGGAGAGCTTTTAGGGGGTTTGGACAGGAATCAGTTACAATTAAATGTAAAATCTTTGATACATAAAAATACTTTTTCAGTGAAAGGGAGTATGGCAAAAAAGTTCTGTTGAAGGGTAGGGCCCCCAATTTTATTGTTGCGTGCCCCAATTTCTTTAAGGGGACCCATCCCTTGTACGACAAACAGCAGAAATCCCCCGCCCCACCAGTGGAGGGGCCCGGGGTTTTTTCCTTCCGGGTTTTTGGGGCCAAACGAGTGTTTTGTTTTGTGTAAACTAAGTTATAAATTTACAGTTTAAAAGGCCTCATGTTTGGTTTCCCAAGGCGAATTTTTGGGTTTTGTGTTTTAAGAATAGTTTGGGGGGAAATTTGGAGGAAAGGTAGTTTGGAATGGGTTTTATTCCATGGGGGGGAGAAGTGCCGCTGTTCCCCTTACTTGACTTTGATTCATGAAATCTTTTCATGGGAGGGTCGGTTCCAGTCTTTTCGACCCCATCTGGAGGGGTTTTTCCCGTGCTGAGGAAAGTTTGGAGGGCTTCTGGCGGGGTTTTTTGAATGAGCTTGCCTGAGCTTTTAAACCCCCAATTAGGTTTTTTTTCTTTCAGTAAAAACGATCTTGATGCTTGGAATTCAAGTTCTTTTTCATATTTAAAAATTTGGCAGTACGAGGGCCCTCCCAGGAGAAACCCCATTGCTTCGTTTCTGCAGTTTTTCCAGCCCTCCCAAACTTCCAGTCAGACACAAGAGCAAATGTGGGGGCCCGCCCTTAAACAAACCCCTTTATCTTTTAAAAAAAAAGCAGGGTACATATTTTCACAAATTTTAAAAATTAGCACCTTTCCTGGGGTGTGAAACCCTTTCCACAACTCTAAGTGTCTCAGTGTTCTTTGTATTGGCGGGCAAAGTTTGTTTTTCAAAAAGGTCCAAGTAGTGGGAAAAATCCCAAAAACCTTTGGGTACCCGTATTGCTTCTATTAGAAAAAGACCCAAACTGCAAATTTGGGTTGCGAACTGTGCCTCCTTCGAGGAGGCGCCTATTTTTGGGATCTTTGTTTTATCGTTGGATTTTAAAAACCCAGGGTCACCCGAGGCTGTACTGATTAAAAAAGTTTTGGGTGTTGGAGAATCCCGGGGGTGTGAATCATTTTATCATCAGCAAAAACTAATCACATAATTAAAGGGGCTGACTAGGGGATAGCAATTTAAATAATGGCATTTTTAATTTAAAAATATTGAACAGTGGGGGGGGCTGAGCACCCTCCCTGTGGGGTTCCTAATTCAAAAATTTTTTGGGTTAATTTATTTTTCCGGGAAACACCCGAAGATTTTCTGGGGGAAGGTTTAAGGTTTACCCCGGGGGACCCCCAAAATTATCTGGCGGGGTTACAAATTTTAAAGGGGGCCCGGTTGGCTAAAATCGAAGGGGATTTAAGGGGCAAAAGGGAAAGGGGGTGTAGGAGCTTTTCGTGTTTCCCGGGTGAGAAAGGTGGCTATGCAATGATGCAAAGTCCTTTTCCCTGCCAAAGAAACCCTGTAACCGGGGGGAGACAAAAAATTTTTTGATTTTGTAAAAATGGGACGATTAAAAATCATTCTCTCAAAGTTTTACACAAGCCCGTAGTAAGAGTTTTGGGCGAAAAGCATTTTGTTTATTGGGTTAGGGAAATTTGGGAAAGATGAGGGTGTTGGTCCCAAAATTGAGGGGCTCCCCAGTTACATAGCTCTTTTTATATAATTCAAGTAATGGGTTACCCGGTACTCGACACGCAATTGGGGTATGTTGTAAAATAATACCATCCCCACCAAAGGGGGACGTGGGTTGCCCTTAGTTAGCGCCCGCATCCAAATTCATAATTAGTGAAAAAAATGGTTTCAATCCCTTGCCTTAACTGAGCCAAAAACAAACAAGTCTTCCCTGGGATCCCTATTTATCATTTAATTTTTTCTGTGTGGTATGGGAAAAATTGTCATAGTTTGATGTAAACCCCCAAGCACCCGACTAAAAAATTCGCCCTATGCAAGGGATTAGGGTGGCGATCGCCCAGGTTTGTTTTCCCTTTTAAATTTTATTTATGTCCCTTTTCCCTGCCGGGTAAGTGGGGTGTGAGCATTTAAGCCCCTTTACAAATTTTTCCCCGCGGTTTGCCGCGCTTGCATACGCTCTCCCGGCCCGCAGCAAAGGGGAGTTTGGAAGAGCCCCCGCTTTTCCGGGGTACGATGGGTTTTTTATTGGTTTGGCCTAGTCTGCGAGGGAGTACGTTTCAGGGGTACGAAAATTTGAAAACTTGTATAAGTATGGGTTTTTGGGGGGAGGTATGTTTTTTACGGAAGTTTGTTGGGTTTAGAGTAAAAAGAGGGGTTTCAGTTGGCGGCGCTAAGTAGTTCTGAAAACTTTCTCACAAGATCAATTTTTAAAAGGTCCTTTCCCGGGAAAAACTCATAGGAAATTTTACCCGTCAGTCCATGTTTCAACAAAGTCATCATGGATCTGTGGGAAAAATTAAAAAGTTTTTCCCTTTGGGGAAAATCCCCCCCAGGGGGGATGGGATTTCCAATATTTTAGAGAGGTTAGCCTAGGGAAATGATCGGACCCCTTATCTGTTAAATGGGAAAACTCCCCAGCTGGCCAAAAAAGTAATGTTTTTAAGCCCAAGGGGCCCAAAATTTAAGGAGCCTCCATAGGTTTTGTGTGGGTTTTAAGGTCAAACCACAAATTTTGGGCATTTTCATGGGGCGGGTTTTAAAATAAAACAGTTGATTTCCCTTACGGGTTACCAAACTGTGAGTTTCCAATGCTTTTGTGTCTCGCATTGTAAACGCCAAAAAGGTAGGGTCAGAATGGGGCCCAAGTTGGGAGTCCCAAATAATTTAAAATTTTTCGCAGGGAAAACCCAAATTAAAAAATGTTGGGGAGAAAAGTTCCCTCTATAAATCTTTAAAAACCCCTGATATTGTAGCCCCCTGTTTTCTTTTGTGCAAGAATTAGGGGTGGGGTGGGGGGGTGAAATTTTTTAAAATATAGCCCCAAGAGTTAGTAGATTTGAGGTTATATGCAACAAATGATGGTAATTTTTGGGGGGGGGATTTTTTTGGGAAATTTTGCACTCTTGTAGACACCACATTTAATGGGTTCGTGGGGTTTCTTTATGAGGGAAATTTTAGGAAGTCTTTTTTAAGTGATGAATATTTCCCGCTTATTTTAGAAAAATTTTTTTACGGTTTTTTATATTATTGTAGGCCTGGGGGTCATCTTGGGTTTTCAGCAAAAGAAAAAAATTTTTTTTAAAAAGGCCCGACCTTTTTCAATGTCAACCCCCGCTACCCTTGTCCCGGAGTTTTGTAAGTGCCCCCCAGGTTTTAAAGGGGGGCGTTTGGGGGTCTTCGTAAACCCAGGAAGCATGCGGGGTTTAAAGTTAAAGTTTTATAGGTTTTGGAACCCCCACCACCACTCCAAATTTCCCCTACTAACTTTTTTTGCAAACCCTACAAATGTCCCCTCACCAGCCCCCACTACCAACATTGTGTTATTACATTTTTCAACAGTATTGTTTCAAAATTTAAAGTCTATGTGAATAACCTATCACACTCTGCCCCCACCCCCTTTTATTTTGCTAAACAACAAATTTCTAAAAATTAAGACCCACCACTCTCCAAACACACTTTTTTCACCCCAAAATTAAATTTATGCTCATCATATTTCCCAACATTTTAGAACCACCCCCTCATCACAATCTTCACCCCCTTAAATTTTGCTCATTCATTTACTAAAAATTAAAGATTCCATTGCCCCCATTTACCTTTTTTACCCCCATTTTTTAATTTTCGGTCATCACTATTACAACATTTATTGACAAAATGCCTTCGTTTTTTATGCTCACTACAGTTATCAAAAACAAGTATTATATTCGTCATTACCCGTGATTTAAAAAACACCACCCCAAAACCCTTTTTAAACGCTTACATTGTTTCACAAATTGTGGACAATCTTTTTATTGGTACCCTTAACAAACTTTCCAGGGGTTGTTCAAATTGGTTTGTTTCAGGGGAAATTGTTGTGTTTCCAAATTTTTTTTATTTCGCGACATTTAGGGTTGTTACCCCCAGGAGCAAGACTTGGAACATCTGGAGACGTGAAATCCCCGGCAGCTGAGCTTTTTGGTGATGTCAGCTGAAATTTTAGCCCAGGCTGGTATTTACAGGCCGAGTGAGGGAGGTCTGTTTCCCCCTGTCCCCCGGTGAGGTGCTCAACCCCCTTGTCTAAAGGGCAGGGGATGAGGCCCCGTATTCAGGCCCGAGGCACCCCGGTAGTCCCGGGGGGCCATTTAAAGGGGGTACAGGGTTTAAGTGCGGTTGGTGCGATGCGAAACGCCCTCACATGCAGTCAGCCTGAGCTGCTTTTTGGGCTCTGGGTCTTACAAATTTTTACATTGTTTAGCAACAAATCTGTTGCTTTTTTGATCTAGCTAAAACCGTTCAGGGAAAGGGGGGAGCTTGGCACACACTGCCCCACCAGGTGACTTAGATTTGGGATTTCCTGGGGGTGTTGGCCCCCCGCGTTGGGAAATTTAACCCTCGCCCTTTAGGGGGGTTTTACAAAGAAGTAATGCGTCCCGTTTAGGGCTGAGGGAGTGGGAAAATTTGGTTGGGGAGAGTCCCCCGGCCAGTCCCCCTCGCTAAAATCAGACCCTTGGAAAGGCGGGCGAAGGGGGTTGCAACTTGCCCCTGAAGCCCGGTTTTGAGGATTCAAAGTGCTTGTTGACGTTGTAGGGTGCAAAAAGCACTTTAAAGGTTTCCCCTTTGGGGGGGCCCGTTTGGAGTTTGATGTTGGCATATTCGTGAGTGGAAGTTTGTTATAAATGCTGAATCTTAGGGGAAAAGACCCTGTTATTTCCCCCATCGCGGACAAAATTGAAAACGTTTTCTAAATTTTTTTTTACACTAGTTCGAAAAAACCAGTTTTTAAAATTGGTCTTTGATCAGTGTTGTCAGGGGGAAAATTTAAACCCGAAACCCTTTGGGGGGTGTGCGCCCCTGTATTGCCCTTTTAGCCCAAACTTTTTTGGAAGGGCCCGTTCTTTTTCCGAAGCCCGTTTTCTTAAAAAAATGTTTCAAATTTGCCCTTTACCATCATTAAGTCAAAACCATCAGCCCATTTTCATAAGGGTGACAGGAGTTTTCCCCAGGCCCCTTGGGGTAAAGGATACCCCGGGGAATAGAAGGGAAAAGGGGGTATTTTCCCTCGTAGGGGCACAAAGGCCCCAAAAGTGGGTTTTTAGTGGCCCGCGGGTCGCAGTGCGGGTTTTCAAGGTCATTCCGGGGCCAAAAGGGCGTTCGAGATTTACCAAAAATTGCACCCCTCGTTAATTCTCCCAAAACCCGGCAGCAAATTAACACCGCTAGCCACGTGTCTGGGAAAAAGACAGAAAAAAAATTTTCCAAAACTGTGGGGCCCAAAAAAATCAGCACAAAAATTAATTGTTTATAGATGAAACCCCCTGGCTTGTTACAGTTAAAAAAATGTTTAGCCCGGAACGGTTTTTAAAACCCCCCTTTTCTCATAGTGATTTAAAAACGACGAGTAAGGGGGTACCGGTTTAGTTTGGAAATTTGAGGAAGGGGCATTCACCTCATGGAACCCAAAAGCAGTATGGGTTGTTAAAGGGGCCCTGCGGGGTCTTTTTTAGTGCCATTTTCAAAGGGCACCCAGCAGGCCAGACATTCCTCACTCATTTTAAGCCTACGTAGGTACTGATGGTAGCACAATGTCCTAAGTCAGTGAAATCCACTCGTGCAAATAGTTTACAACAAATCTGCAGCATTAACACAACCACTAGGATATTTGCTGGTAGCAGGCAGGTAGGCACACAGGAGACTTATTCGTAAGGTGAGTGGAGTGCGGAAACAGAGGACGACACGGGCACCAAGCATTTATGTGGTCTGGTTGGCGAATTTGCAGTTTGCCGGGGCATCTGAAGTGTAGTTCCGTGCGCCTCTGGCAAGACAGTGATTTGTGTGAGTGATGGTGAAAACGTTTCTTCTTTATTGATCATCTGCCTCGGTGGGAGATAGCCAGTATCAGTAACATACGATAAGATATGACGCAGTTTGAAAGTTAAGACACATGTGCAACATCTGGGTATCTTTATTGTAGACGTTTCGCCATTCAGTGGCTTTATCAATACAGATTCTAGGACATAATTAGAAGACAATAGAACTATATACAAAAGATGAGGTAATCAGTCCCTCAGACTTGGAGTTGGTGTGGAGAGCACCGTGGTTGTCGTGATTCTGGAGCAAAGGCAAGGAGACTGGCGTTTATATAGGCGTCAGTGGATAGGGACGTGTAGCAAACGAGGGCATAGTCACTGGTAGGCGGGATTCCCCAGTGGAAGTAGGTCATACCCAAAGGAATGGGTTAGTTGTAGTAGCCATGAAGAAGGTCATGTAGATGTCCTCTGAACCAAGATTTCATGATGTTGCAGTGTCTGACAAGTTGTGCAAGAAAGGAATACAATACCTACTTCCACTGGGGAATCCCACCTGCCAGTGACTATGCCCTCGTCTGCTACACGTCCCTATCCACTGACGCCTATATAAACGCCAGTCTCCTTGCCTGTGCTCCAGAATCTCTACAACCACAGTGCTCTCAACACCAACTACATTGTCTTCACAATTTTATTGAGAATGGTGTGCTTGGTGCACCGACATCAGCTTCTCATCATCAGTCTTGAAGGCACTAAGAAGAAGTCTTAGATCCCCGTGTTCAGTAATTTTTAGTCTGTTTCTTTGCTTGGAAGGAAGCTTGGTGATTGCACTGAAGCCTCGCTTTACTAAATATGATGTTGCTAGAGCAACGACTACCCGTCAGATATTTTTTTTTTTTTTTTTGTAACCAAAAATCTTGGTATGATTTTTTGAACTTTGGCCTCAGCTCATTGTCATTTTGGAGTGAAATCATTTCTTCCTCCACCATTCATTTTTCCTCATTACTAATATATAGAAATAGATCCTGAAATATATCAAATCTGTCTTTATGTAATTCATCCAGGTGTGTACAATATAATTTATGGTCATCGTCTGGTATGCTCTTCTTCTCCAATTCAGAGAGGCTCGGAAACTGAAAGAGCTGACGAAGGGCTACGTTACGTTTGAATAACTGTAACCTGGACGGAAAAATGGAAAAGGTTGATTTGATTTTGATAAAAATAAACTCATTTCCTTGCAATTACAAATTAACTTCGTTGAACTTTGTGAATACATCTGACAAATAAGCAATGTCATGCTTGATGTTTCTTGGTTCATCACACAGAACAGAAATGGAGTCTTGGAAGAATTCAACAACTGTTTTTAAAGACGAATAGAAACGTCTCAGGAAGTTTCCCTTTGACAGCCATCTAACTTCTGTGTGCAACAACAAACGTTCAAAAGCATCATCATTCTCAGTGCAGAGCTGTCGACACTGTCGGGAATTGAGAGCATGTACCTTGATTTTATTTACTGCTGTGATAACAGTGCTTAATGATTCGTGAAGTTGACCACTTAAATTTTTGCAGTCAGATGTTGCCTGTGGATTACACAGTGCACCATGAACACACCGGGTGCAGCATTTTTCAAGAAACTGATGAAGCCACGATGACAACCTCTCATGGACGGTGCCTCATCTGTTACACAAGCAAGAATGTTGGTAAGCGGGATATCTTACTCTTTAAAAAAAAAATCTCAACAACACGAAATATTGACACTTTTTTTGTTTCTGTTTGCAGCTGTCTTGCAAATAACAGCTCTTGAAGCAAACTTTCGTCACTGACGAAACGAAGAAAAGCAAGAAGCAAAGATTCAGTGCCTGGCAGAGTGAACCTATCTAACTGTATGCCAAATTCTGCTGTCTTAAGCATGTTGCATAATATTTGTTAAGATGACTTATGTAAAACTGTACACAGAACCTCAATTACTGTTGGCAGAATAAGCTCTTCCTCAATTGTATGAGGCTTAACAGATGCAGCAATCAGCAATGAGATATTGTATGCTGCACGCAAACCATCACTGGATTGTGTGAAGTCCCAGCAAACATATTTCCCCAAAAGTTTTCCGTTTCTGTAAGTTATCTCGAAGTGACTGAAAATATGTTAATTTTATCTGCATTATTTTTAAATTTTGTATTTGAAAAGAATTTCAAACATTGGTTTGCTGTTAGTTATTTGGTGCTGATACAAATCCATATTTCAGATATTTCACATTATATTGCCTACATTTCATTTATGTTTGCTGTGCTGCGGCCATATTTTATTCTAGAACAAAAAAAATATACGTTATTTGTAAAAATCAAAGGAACAAATGCAGCAGAAAAAAAAAAACATAAGGAAATGTATAGCAGTGCACTTAATAGGGAAAAGCACATGACACAATAACACAAGTATGAATTTAAATTAAAAATTAAATACTTTGAACTACAAATTACAGCCTTAGCAAAAGCAACAAATTCCAAACCCTTGGCGTCCCTCCATTTAATACCACTCAATCATATCTTTATTGTATTAATCTTTAAAATGCACATTACAAGCTGAAGATTATTTTTAGTGTAAACCAACCCGAACCCCTTTGGCCCGAG
>NW_026469285.1:0-2500 GCF_026875155.1 Cherax quadricarinatus
GTGGGGGTGATGGACGGGGGTGAGGGTGAGACGGGTGTGAGGTGATGGACTGTGGTGAGGGTGATGGATGGAGTTAGGGTGATGGACTGGAAGTTAGGTGATGGACTGGTGGTGAGGGTGATGGTCTGCTGGTGAGAGTGATGGACTGGTGTAGGGTGATGGACTGGTGGTGAGGGTGACTGATGATGAGGGTGATGGACTGGTGGTGAGGGTGATGGACTGTGGTTAGGGTGATGAACTGGTGGTTAGGGTGATGGACTGGTAGTGAGGGTGATGAGTCTTGTGGTGAGGGTGTTGGACTGGTCGTGAGAGTGATGGAAGGGTGATGAGGGTGATGGACTGGCGGTGAGGCGAATATTGTGGTGAGGGTGATGGAGTGGTGGTGAGTGTAATGGACTAGTGGTGAGGGTGACTGATGGTGAGTGCAGTGGTCTGTTGGGGAGGGTGATGGACTGGTGGTGAGGGTGATGGACTGGTGGTGAGGGTGATGGACTGGTGGTGAGGGTGACTGATGATGAGGGTGATGGACGGGTGGTGAGGGTGATGGATTGGTGTTAGGGTGATGACATGGTGGTTAGGGTGATGAGGGTGATGGACTGGCGGTGAGGCGAATATTGGTGGTGAGGGTGATGTAGTGGTGGTGAGTGTAATGGACTAGTGGTGAGGGTGGACTGATGGTGAGTGCAGTGGTCTGTTGGGGAGGGTGATGGACTGGTGGTGAGGGTGATGGACTGGTGGTGAGGGTGACGGGCTGGTGGTTAGGGTGATGGTTTGCTGTGAGGGTGATGGACTGGTGGTGACGGTGATGGACTGACGGTGAGGGTGATGGACTGGTGGGGAGGGTGAAGGTTGTGTTTTCTAGAAGTCCATCTCTGTCCCCTCAGATGAACTCCCTTCCTTACTTTCCTTCCTGGTGATGGTGTTGTGGTGAGGGTGATGGTCTGGTGGTGACGGTGATGGACTGACGTGAGGGGTGATGGCTGGTGGGGAGGGTGAAGATTTGTGTTTCTAGAAGTCCATCTGTGTCCCCTCAGATGAACTCCCTTCCCACATTCTCTTGCTGTGATGTTACTGGTGGTGAGGGTGATGGACTGGTGGTAAGGTGATGGACTGGTGGTGAGGGTGATTACTGGTGGTGAGTGTGAAAGGTCTGGAGGTGAGGGTGATGGACCTATTGGTGAAGTGATGGACTATTGGTAAGGTTATGGACTGGTGGTGAGGGTGATGGACTGATGGTGAGGGAGATGGACTATGGGAGAGTGATGGACTATGGTGAGGGTGATGGACTGGTGGTGTGGGGATGGGCTGGTGGTGAGAGTGATGGACTGGTGGTAAGGGTGATGGACCGGTGGTGAGGGTGATGGACTGGTGGTGAGGGTGATGGTCTGACAGTGAGGGTGATGGACTGGTCGGGAGGGTGAAGGTCTGTGTTTCCAGAAGTCCATCTGTGTCCCCTCAGATGAACTCCCTTCCACATTTCTCTTGCTTGTGATGTACTGGTGGTGAGTGAGATGGTCTGGAGGTGAGGGTGATGGACTAGTGGTGATGGTGATGGACTAGTGGTGAGGGTGATGGACTGGTGGTGAGGGTGATGGACTGGTGGTGAGGGTGATGGACTGGTGGTGAGGGTGATGGACTGGTGGTGAGGGTGATGGACTGGTGGTAATGGTGATGGACCGGTGGTGAGGGTGATGGACTGGTGCTAAGGGTGATGGACCGGTGGTGAGGGTGATGGACTGGTTGTAAGGGGATAGACTGGTGGTGAGGGTGATTGACTGGTGGTAAGGGTGATGGACTGGTGGTAAGGGTGATGGACTGGTGGAAGGGTGATGGACTGGTGGTAGGGTGATGGACTGGTGGTAAGGGTGATGGACTGGTGGTGAGGGTGATTGACTGGTGGTGAGAGTGATGGTCTGACGGTGAGGGTGATGGACTGTTCGGGAGGGTGATGGACTGGTGGTAAGGGTGATGGACTGGTGGTGAGGGTGATGGACTGGTGGTAAGGGTGATGGACTGGTGGTGAGGGTGATGGACTGGTGTGAGTGTGATGGACTGGTGGTGAGGGTGATGGACTGGTGGTGAGGGTGATGGACTGGTGGTGAGAGTGATGGACTGGTGGTAAGGGTGATGGACCGGTGGTGAGGGTGATGGACTGGTGGTGAGGGTGATGGACTGGTGGTGAGGGTGATGGACTGTTGGTGAGGGTAATAACTGGTGGTGAGTGTGATGGTCTGGAGGTGAGGGTGATGGACTATTGGTGAGAGTGATGGACTAGTGGTGAGGGTGATGGACTGGTGGTGTGGGTGATGGACTGGTGGTGAGAGTGATGGACTGGTGGTGAGGGTGATGGACTGGTGGTGAGGGTGATGGACTGGTGGGGAGGGTGGTGGACTGGTGTGAGGGTGGTGGACTGGTGGTGAGGGTGGTGGACTGGTGGTGAGGGTGGTGGAATGGTGGTGAGGGTGGTGGAATGGTGGTGGATTGATGGTCTGGTGGTGAG
>NW_026469285.1:7500-43816 GCF_026875155.1 Cherax quadricarinatus
GTTATCTTCACGTCTGTTATCTTTACGTCTGTTATCTTCACGTCGTTATCTCAATTATCTTCACCTCTGTTATCTTCACGTCTGTTATCTTTACGTCTGTTATCTTTACGTCTGTTATCTTCACGTCTGTCATCTTCACGTCTGTTATCTTTACGTCTGTTATCTTCACGTCTGCTATCTTTACGTCTGTTATCTTCACGTCTGTTATCTTCACGTCTGTTATCTTTACCTCTGTTATCTTCACCTCTGTTATCTTCACGTCTGTTATCTTTACGTCTGTTATCTTCACGTCTGTTATCTTCAATTATCTTCACCTCTGTTATCTTCACGTCTGTTATCTTTACGTCTGTTATCTTTACGTCTGTTATCTTCACGTCTGTTACTTCACTTTCTGTTATCTTTACGTCTGTTTCTTCACGTCTGTTATCTTCACGTCTGTTATCTTTACGTCTGTTATCTTCACGTCTGTTATCTTCACGTCTGCTATCTTTACGTCTGTTATCTTCACGTCTGTTATCTTCACGTCTGTTATCTTCACGTCTGTTATCTTCACGTATGTTATCTTTACGTCTGTTATCTTCACGTCTGTTATTTTTACGTCTGTTATCTTCACGTCTGTTATCTTCACGTCTGTTATCTTTACGTCTGTTATCTTCACGTCTGTTATCTTCACGTCTGTTATCTTCACGTCTGTTATTTTCACGCCCTGTTATCTTTACGTCTGTTATCTTCACGCCCTGTTATCTTTACGTCTTTTTACCCTTCACGTCTGTTATCTTTACGTCTGTTATCTTCACGTCTGTTATCTTCACGTCTGTTATCTTCACGTCTGTTATCTTCACGTCTGTTATCTTTACGTCTGTTATCTTTACGTCTGTTATCTTTACGTCTGTTATCTTCACGTCTTTTTTCAGTATTCTCGAAAAAAATATTCACAGTTACAAAAACAAAAAAAATAAAAATAAAAAATTATCGTTAGAAATTAAGGACAATTTTGAAGACTGGACGTGTTGACAAGAAGTATTTTAACTGTTGATGCCACAACCTGGCTGCTGGAACTCTGTTGAAATTAAGACGCATGTGCAACATGTGGGTATCTTTACTGTAGACGTTTCGCCATCCAGTATCTTTATCAATACAAATTCTAGGACATAACTTGAAGACAGTAGAACTATGTACAGAAGATGAGGTAATCAGTCCCTCAACCTAGGAGTAGGTGCGAAGAGCACCGTAGTCGTGGAGATTCTGAAGCAGAAGAAAGGAGCCTGGCGCTTATATAGTAACGTCAGGTGTATCTTCTGTACATAGTTCTACTGTCTTCTAGTTATGTCCTAGAATTTGTATTGATAAAGCCACTGGATGGCGAAACGTCTACAGTAAAGATACCCAGATGTTGCACATGTGTCTTAATTTCATCTTGTCGGTATTATATACCATTCTTACACAACTTGTCAGACACTGCAACATCATGGAATCTTGATTTTGAGGACATGTACATAACCTTCACGGCTACGACAACTACTACTACAACTAACCCATCTCTTTGGGAAGGACCTACTTCCACTGGGGAATCCCGCCTACCAGTGACTATGCCCTCGTCTGCTACACCTAACGTTACTATATAAGCGCCAGGCTCCTTTCTTCTGCTTCAGAATCTCCACGACTACGGTGCTCTTCGCACCTACTCCTAGGTTGAGGGACTGATTACCTCATCTTCTGTACATAGTTCTACTGTCTTCCAGTTATGTCCTAGAATTTGTATTGATAAAGCCACTGGATGGCGAAACGTCTACAATAAAGATACCCAGATGTTGCACATGTGTCTTAATTTCATCTTGTCGGTATTATATACCATTCTTACGGAACTCTCTGTTATTGTTTCTGATTCTCTTATTATGTATTATAATGTTGTTCCACTGTCCTCGTATATAACTGTTTTAGTATTGTATGTTCTTGTGCGGTACTTGCACACTGTTCTGTTTTTCGTTATTGTACGTTCTTTATGTTTCTTGTGTGTTACTGTTCTGTTTTTATGTGTAACTGCACTTTTCTTGTGTGTTACAATATTGTTGTACCCTTTAGTGTTTTTATGCTACTGAGAGTGACTTTGTGCGTTAATCCACTATTCTTTTCTATTACTACCCTGTTCTTGCATGTTACTATACCTTTCTTTTATGATATTGTACTTATTGTATTCTTGTGTGCTGCTGTTTCGTTCTTGCGTAATACATTTCCGTTCCTCTAGTTGACGTGCTTGTTGTATTGTTGACGTGCTTGTTGTATTGTTGACGTGCTTGTTGTATTGTTGACGTGCTTGTTGTATTGTTGACGTGCTTGTTGTATTGTTGACGTGCTTGTTGTATTGTTGACGTGCTTGTTGTAATTGTTGACGTGCTTGTTGTATTGTTGACGTTGCTTGTTGTATTGTTGACGTGCTTGTTGTATTGTTGACGTGCTTGTTGTATTGTTGACGTGCTTGTTGTATTGTTGACGTGCTTGTTGTATTGTTGACGTGCTTGTTGTATTGCTGACGTCAGCTCAAGACTCCACACTGTTGTTTACTACAAGAACATCAATGTTTCCCACTGCACCTTCAACAACACTCTCTCTTACACTAACATTTATATCTCCCTCAAGCAGGTATTTTGCTCCACTAAAATTTACCAACACTTATAAACTTATAGAATATAACTGAAGAAAATATCGTTAACAGATTATAGATAATTATGAAATGCTAATTAAGTATTTGAAAACTTAAAAAATATATAAGTATAATTTGCCAAGGAAATTAAATTTACCCTATTCATCATATAATAAATAACAAAACTTAAAAATATTAATAAAAATATTTATCAAGTAAAATTAATGAACCATACCACGGGCGGGGCTAGAACCCGCGGTCAGAGTCTCAAAACTCCAGACCGTCGCGTTAATATAATAATAAGTGAATGTATTTTCATTCAGTATATTATGTTTATTATGCTTAGCTTTGTGAATATTCTGATAGTATCTATCAGAGCAGCACCTGTCATCGAAGCAGGTGCTGCTCTGACAGCAGGTGCTGCCCTGACAGCAGGTGCTGCCCTGACAGCAGGTGCTGCTCTGACAGCAGGTGCTGCCCTGACAGCAGGTGCTGCCCTGACAGTAGGTGCTGCTCTGACAGCAGGTGCTGCCCTGACAGCAGGTGCTGCTCCGACAGCAGGTGCTGCTCTGACAGCAGGTGCTGCTCTGACAGCAGGTGCTGCTCTGACAGCAGGTGCTGCTCTGACAGCAGGTGCTGCTCTGACAGCAGGTGCTGCTCTGACAGCAGTGCTGCTCTGAACAGGTGCTGCCCTGACAGCAGGGGCTGGCCCTGACAGCAGGTGCTGCCCTGACAGCAGGTGCTGCTCTGATAGCAGGTGCTGCTCTTACAGCAGGTGCTGCTCTGACAGCAGGTGCTGCCCTGACAGCAGGTGCTGCTCTGACAGCAGGTGCTGCTCTGACAGCAGGTGCTGCCCTGACAGCAGGTGCTGCTCTGACAGCAGGTGCTGCTCTGATAGCAGGTGCTGCTCTTACAGCAGGTGCTGCTCTGACAGCAGGTGCTGCTCTGACAGTAGGTGCTGCTCTGATAGAGGTGCTGCTCTGGCAACAGGTGCTGGTCTGACAGCAGGCTGGTCTGACAGCAGGTCTGCTCTGATAGCAGGTGCTGCTCTGACAGCAGGTGCTGCTCTGACAGCAGGTGCTGCCCTGACAGCAGGTGCTGCTCTGACAGCAGGTGCTGCTCTGACAGCAGGTGCTGCCCTGACAGCAGGTGCTGCTCTGACAGCAGGTGCAGCTCTGACAGCAGGTGCTGCTATGACAGCAGGTGCTGCTCTGACAGCAGGGGCTGCTCGACAGCAGGTGCTGCTCTACAGCAGGTGCTGCTCTGACAGCAGGTGCTGCCCTGACAGCAGGTGCTGCCCTGACAGCAGGTGCGCTCTGACAGCAGGTTTCTCTCTGACAGCAGGTGCTGCTCTGACAGCAGGTGCTGCTCTGACAGCAGGTGCAGCTCTGACAGCAGGTGCTGCTCTGACAGCAGGTGCTGCTCTGACAGCAGGTGCTGCTCTGACAGCAGGTGCTGCTCTGACAGCAGGTGCTGCTCTGACAGCAGGTGCTGCTCTAAAGCAGGTGCTGCTCTGACGTAGGTGCTGCTCTGACAGTAGGTGCTGCTCTGACAGCAGGTGCTGCTTTGATAGCAGTTTCTGCTCTGACAGCAGGTGCTGCTCTGACAGCAGGTGCTGCTCCTGACAGCAGGTGCTGCTCTGGGCAGCAGGTTGCTGCTCTAACAGCAGGTGCTGCCCTGACAGCAGGTGCTGCCCTGACAGTAGGTGCTGCCTGACAGCAAGTGCGCTCTGATAGCAGGGTGCTGGGTCTGACAGCAGGTGCTGCTCTGACAGCAGGTTGCTGCTCTGACCCGCAGGTGCTGCTCGACAGCAGGTGCTGCTCTAACAGCAGGTGCTGCTCTGACATAGGTGCTGTTATGACAGTAGGGGCTGCTCTGACAGCAGGTGCTGCTCTGAAGCAGGTGCTGATCTGACAGCAGGTGCTGCTCTGACAGCAGGTGCGCTCTGAACGGGTGCTGCTCTGACAGCAGGTGTGCTCTACAACACGGTTTTTGTAAAACCACCGAAGTTAACACTCAAAAATTTACTTCTTTTCACTTTTTTCACAAGTTTTTTTAAAGTCTGGACAAAAAAATAATCATGATTTTGAACAAACTGAGTAACACCCTTAAAATTTAATCAGCTTTCAATTCCAACCCCAGATTAATCACATGAAATTTACATCACATAAGTACTTAAGCGGCACTTTACAAGGTGTGCAACGCACAACAGAAATTAAATAATATATATATAATATAAAATATAATATAATATATTATATATATTTATATATATATAATAATATATAATATAATATATAATTTATATTTTTAAAATAATATATAATATAAAATATATTTTTTCAACAAACCGCCGTACCCCCCACCAAGGCGGGGTGGCCCAAAAGAAAAACAAAATTTTCTCTTTTTAAATTTATAATTTAAAACAGGAAAGATTTTACACCCCTTGCTCCCGGCATTTTATCGCCTTTACAACACGCATAGCTTATGGAGGAAGAATTCTTCCCCATTTTCCCCATGGAGAAAAGGAAAAAACAAGAACAAGAACTAGTAAAAAATAAAAAAACCCAGAGGGGGTGTATAATTACATGCTTGTACATGTATTGTAGTGTGACCTAAGTTAAGTAGAAGTAGCAAACTACCTGAAACCTTGCATGTTTAGAGAAAAAACAAGGGACCCACAATCCTCCATCATGTAAAAAAATTAAAAAGGGCTTTCTTTTTTCACTCATTGGGCAGGACAGTAAAACCTCCCTGGGGGGTTGCTTACCAACCTACTACCTATATATAATATATATTAATATATATATAATATATATATATTAATAAATAATATATTAATATATATAAATTATAATATAATATACCAGCACCATGCTTCCATTAACTTTGGAAATGACGTTCGATGCATGGACTATTTAGGGCCTTTTATGGAAAAACAATGTAAAATTAATGTTAACGGGGGATGACCAGTCAGTGCTCCCCCCCACGCCCCAGGGGGGTGGTGGAAGAGGGGGTTTGGTACTAGATGTTGATGAACACTTTGGGTTTCAGCATCCCCAACCCACATTTCCATAGTGTCAGGGGAAACAAATAAATTTTTGGTATTTAAGACGTGTGAACAATATATAGTGTCAAGTCCATTTATTGAAAATCCCTGGGATAACCCCCCCAAACAACCTCCCTCCCCCACCTAACCCCCAGGCGAATTTTTCCCCCCCTTCCCCTCCCCCCCTCAAACCCCCCCACCGGGGCCACTACGGACAATTCACACCTTCCACGCACCATACCCCCCCACATGTCAATTCCACCCTATTTCTAGTCACAGAGGATGCCAACCGGAGGAACAAGCAGCCGGGGAAAATGGCACGGCTGGCAATACAAGGAAGGCAAGTGTCGTCATGCTTATAGCTTCTTTGTCTCAACTCTAATGGTTTTCCCCCCCGCAAAAAACGGTAGTTGCCCTGGTTCAGGATGTCCTCCTGTACCTAACCCCACCCCAAATAGATTTCATCTCATCAGAAATCTCTTGGGAAGAAAATTAAAGCAACAGGTACGGGACACTCAACAATTCCCAAAGCAGCCCGTCCACACCACTGGAAACTTACAACCTCCTAAAAAAGAAAACGATTTTCCACATTTTAAATGCTCCACCAACCAAAAGGCATGGCACAACTTGCTACTTTTGGAAATGCTCTTACTGTGCCGGAAAAAAGGGGGAAAGAGGCTAGCCTCAACGATAATTAAACCCTTTAAAGAATTTTCCTAATTTGATAACCCATTCGCCCCCCCGTCAACAAAAAAAGGGAGGCAGAACCCCCACCACTCTACGACGTGAAAAAGTCAGAGTCCAAGGAGAAAAAAATTGAAGGGGGCAACACAGGGGGGGCAATCAAAATTTATTACCAGTGAAGATACAGTTGCTCCCAGGAGCACCGCGAACATTGAAAAGCACCCGCCAGGGAAAAGGGGAAAAAACAGAAAACCCCCGCCCCAAACAGGAACCATTGATTGGGGAAACTCAACATTTACAAACAAAAGTCTTCCCATCGGCCTGCGGGGGGTTACCTGGAAAAGGCCACAGCATTTAAAGGGAAAGGGTTTCCAGTTTTTGGGGGAAATTGCAGAGACACGCTTTTCAGAGATCACAAGGTTTTCTCAAAAATTTCCCTTTTGGCGGGTCTATTCCGATGAAGTTAGACCTTTCTTTTTGGTGAACATTTTGTGCATTTAAGAAAAAGGGATGGAAATTGGGCCCAAATTGCAGTAGGCAACACTTTTTACGCCGCCTCGTACCAAAGCTGCTGTCCGAAGTTTTCGTCACAGGCAGCCATGATGCTTCAACCAAACCAGTTTGGGTTTTGGGGTCCCCAAAGGGAAGTGAAACGCGTTCATGCAACAAGGGCGTATATCAACAACCTGCCTGAGGACAATGCATTAAAATTAGATTTCAAGAATGCTTCAATCTCCTGAAAAGAGACGTGGGATTAGCAGCAGTACAAAACATTTCCCTGGGCTCTTCCCTTTGTTTTTAGCTGGGTATAAAAAGGAACAATCTTCTCTTTGGAGAGCGGAAATCAACATCGAGGGTTCCAAAAAGGAATCCCCTTTCAAACATTTCCTCTGTATAGCCGTTGGGGAAACCAGTCAGACTGACCACAGCTAAACATCTGGGTTTTCCCAATACACACTACGGAACAAAAGGGGTCCCTCCTACATACCTTCACAGGGAATGACACAACAGGAAATGGGGCCGTCCTGAATCCATCCAAAAGTGAAAACATCCGTCCCGCAACAATGATAAAAGCGTGAATCAAAACACCAGGAGCAGCATCATTGCCCCCACAAATAGTGCTTGCTGGCACCCCGGGGAACAATGCCATTGACACAATTCTCGGAAGAAAGGAAAGTTAAGGGGAAAAGGAACAACGAAAAGGGAATCTGGACACCCCGATGCCCTTTTCCTTCTCACAAAGTGCTTGAGTCCCGCCCAGGGTTTACAATTTTTAAAAGGGGAAAAAATGGCCCGGGTAATTGGGAATTTTTCAAATCTTTTTTCTCTCCATGGCCCCTCCCCTCCTCTTTTCCCTCCATCAAGATTTCACCCCTTTTTTTCCCTTTTGCCCAATTTGACATTTCCCCGAAATTTTGGGAAAAAAGATTACCTACCAAAAAAACGGGCAAGTTGGGAAACCAAGGGGTAAAAAAACCCCCCCCCCCAAAACTAAAAAACATGGGTGGCAAGTAAAAATTGCCCCAAATGCTTTTTGTGTCGGGGAAAGAAGAGGCCTGTGGGGATGGAGCCCCCTTCTGGGGACTTTTTTGGCTTTATCCATTTCAAGTCAACGACCCCTGACTGGTTCCCCCGCTGCCCCCCTTTTCCCCCAACAACTAACAAACCATTTGGGACTGGGTGGCCAAATAGGAAAATTGCAAACAAAGGGGGGTTCATTTCAAAAGGGAGTAAACCGGCCCCCAGAAGGGGGCCCCCCAAAATGCGATTGTTGGGGCCAAACTCCAGTGGACACCCTTTAACCCCCACAAGGGGGGCATTGGGGGGGTTTTTGCCCCTTGCGTATTTCCCAAACAAGGGAGGAAGGGGGCAGCCTCCAGCTGGGGGCCCAAAAAATCAGAAAATTGGAAACTTGAATTATATTTTTTCCCCCAAACTCAAACCTTTGGGCCCGGGGGAAAAGGACAAAATCCAAAGGACGGGAAAAAAACTCCAGGTAACTAAGTCCCAGGGCAGCTAGTTTTCTGTTTTTCCCCAGCGGCTCAGTGCGGCTATTCAAAGGGGGTAATGGGGCCTGCTTATTTTGGGAACACAAAAAGGGGGGCCCCCGCTCTGAGGACTGGATGAGATTTTCGCCTTATAAAATTGGTATACACACGTAACAACATGTACCTTTTAGCCAAAATTTTATCAACAATGTATCTCTTAAAAACTTCTGTACCATATTTTTGTAAAAAATATTCCTATTGGGAAAAAAAAAATATACAAAAGTGGGGGGGGTAGGGAAGTGGAAAAATTCAAACGCTTCAGGAAGAAATCCAAAATTCTTTCCCTTTAAGCCTTTTTTGCACCTCCCCCAGGGTAAAAAATATAAAATATATATATATATAAATATATATATATTATATATATATATTATATAATATATATAAATATATATATAATATATATATATATATATATATATATAATTTAATTAACAAATCGCAGCCCCCCACCGAGACAGGGGACCCAAAAAGAATGAAAACCCCAAAAAGAAAATATTTCATCACATTCAACACTTTCACCTCACCACACATAATCACTGTTTTTGCAGCATATCTATTAAGATACACAACAAATTTCCCCCCCAAACTGCTAACCCCAAACCCCCCCTTTTGATGCAGGCATTGTACTTCCCATTTGCAGGACTCAATCCGGCTATATAAAAATAACCGTTTCCCCGAAACCCTTCAATATATATTACCCTGCTCACACTCCAACAGCTCGTCAGGTCCCAAATACCATTCGTCTCCATTCACTCCTATCGAATACGCTCATGCACGCCTGCTGGAAGTCCAAGCCCCTCGCCCACAAAACCTCCCTTACCCCTTCCTTCCAACCTTTTCGAGGACGACCCCTATCCCGCCTTCCCTCCCCCGCAGATTTAAATGCTCGCCATGTCATTCTGCTTTGATCCATTCTCTCTAAATGACCAAACCACCTCAACAACCCTTCTTCAGCCTTCTAACTAATACTTTTATTAACTCCACACCTTCTTCTAATTTCCACACTCCGAATTTTCTGCATAATATTTGCACCACACATTGCCCTTAGACAGGACATCTCCACTGCCTCCAACCGCCTCCTCGCTGCAGCATATACAACCCAAGCTTTACACCCAAATAAGAGTGTTGGTACTACTATACTTTCATACATTCCCCTCTTTGCCTCCATAGATAACGTTTTTTGTCTCCACATATACCTCAATGCACCACTCACCTTTTTTCCCTCACCAATTCCATGAATAACCTCATCCTTCATAAATCCATCCGCTGACACGTCAACTCCCAAGTATCTGAAAACATTCACTTCTTCCATACTCCTCCTTCAAAAGAAGTGAATGTTTTCAGATACTTGGGAGTTGACGTATCGGCGGATGGATTTATGAAGGATGAGGTTAATCATAGAATTGATGAGGAAATTATATATATATATATATATATATATATATATATATATATATATATATATATATAATATATATATATATATATATATAGAGGGGTAGGGTCGTCCTCGAAAGGGTTGGAAAGAGGGGGTAAAGGAGGTTTTGTTGGTGAGGGCTTGGACTTCCAGCAAGCGTGCATGAGCGTGTTTAGATAGAGTGAATGGAGACGAATGATACTTGGGACCTGACGATCTGTTGGAGTGTGAGCAGGGTAATATTTAGTGAAGGGATTCAGGGAAACCGGTTATTTTCATATAGTCGGACTTGAGTCCCTGGAAATGGGAAGTACAATGCCTGCACTTAAAGGAGGGGTTTGGATATTGGCAGTTTGGAGGGATATGTTTGTGTATCTCTATACGTATATGCTTCTAAAACTGTTTGTATTCTGAGCACCTCTGCAAAAACAGTGATAATGTGTGAGTGTGGTGAAAGTGTTGAATGATGATGAAAGTATTTTCTTTTTGGGGATTTTCTTTCTTTTTTTTTTTGGGTCACCCTGCCTCGGTGGGAGACGGCCGACTTGTTGAAAATAATATATATATATATATATATATATATATATATATATATATATATATATATAATATATATATATATATATATATATATATATATATATATATAAAATATATATATATATATATATATATAATATATAAATGTATATATATATATATAAGTAGTCATGATTTCTACAGAGCGCCGTATTCCTGAGTGGCTTCCTCCCGAAAGGCCTTCTACAGAGTGCCGTATGCGGCTGAGTGGCTTCCTTTCCTGAGCGGTCTCCGTGCCGCGCCCTCGCGCCCGCGCGCCCGCGCGCCCGCTCGACCAGGGCCCGCCCGCGCCGACCCGCGCCCGCCCTCGCGCCCGCCCGCGCCTTCTGCAGCGCCTTCTGCAGCGTCGTCCGGATCGCCCCCGCTCCCCGATTTTTTTTCCAATTTTTTTCCAATTTTTTTCGAATTTCATTTTCTTGTGCTCTCCATCTCCTTGGATCAAGTTTTTCTCGATATCAATAATACAAAGACTCCACTTCCTTGGATCAAATTTTTTGGATTCCCCCTATGAAGTTTCGAATTTTCTTGTATTCTCTAACTCCTCGGATCAACAGCCTCCCCCCCCACACCATCCACTTCCACCCCAAATATTCCTACTCTACTTTCTTGGATCAAGTTTTTCTCAATATCAATAATACAAATACTCCATCTCCTCGGATCAAGTTTTTTGGATTCCCCCCTCTGGGGGTAAGCATTCAAAATGGACTCCCTCTTGCATCCCAAATTCCCTGCTCCAATTCCTCGGATCAACACCCTCCCCCACACCTCCCACCATCTACTTCTACTCCAAATATTCCTGCTCCATCTCCTCGGATCAAGTTTTTCTCGATATCAATAATACAAAGACTCCATCTCCTTGGATCAAGTTTTTTTGGATTCCCCCCTCTGGGGAGTAAGCATTCAAATAAACTCCCCCTATGGGGCATGGTACTTTCTCTGGCTACAGGTCTAAACAAGTGTGACGTCACCCCACCTGTGTTTACTCGGCGGTCAGTTACGTCACGCGATGACCTCACACACACAGGCTGAATCTCGTCGACCAAACATTAACTTAAAATGCAGGATAACACTAATACAAAATATTTTCATTTATTTATTTATTATACAACCAATGCATTTCATATACATTTCTGGTAATACAAAATGGGAATCACTCCATTCTCCTACGTTTAGATGGTGGAATATCAGGGTGTCCATAAGCCAAGAATTGATTAGTATTCAAATGATACCTTTTATCATCAAAGGCTGACAGGCCTCTCTTGTTAATTCTTACTGTACATATTTCACCTTTTACGTTACTTATAGACTTACACGTGAATAATTCTCTATCTACATTTGTTAAAACATTCTTGTATCTTGCATGAGTTAATAATGGCATAAAATGTGGCAGGATACCCTTGGCTCTGCTGACAGTAGTTGATCTTCCAGTAATCTTTACAGAATACATTTTAGCTTTCAGTGCTATCAACTCACTAATATAATTATCACACATTTCAGATTTCAATAACCCCAGCTCACCTTTTCTACTATTATCATATAAGGGATGATCAGGACTGAAATTTTAAAAATCCATATATCCTAACAATGGTTCACTTTTTAACTCTGTGTACAAATCTTTACATTTCAAGCTAAAAATATACGAGTCAGTATCGGTATACAGAAGTCTTACATCATCACCATAATGTTGTTTTAAAACTTTATACCAAAAATGATACAATTTCTTTTTAGCAATCTCAAATAAAGTGGTTGTTTAACTTCTAATTTCTCTTTGTTGAATGTACAAATCACTCTGTCTTGATTCAAATGTGTGATATTTTTTAAGAAATGATCTTTAGCCGCTCTAGCAAATGCTTTCTCATTCTTGATATATCTATAAGATTCAACATACTTTGTGATATTCAACAATGATTTCCCATATATGACGTTATTAGTTAATTTGAAAGCTTTTAACTTGATAGGGCATTGTGTGGCTGTTCTCTGTGCGAGCGATATTAGTTGTTATGAAAGGTTCTAAAAATTTTGACTGAGTATATTCATATACGGTATGAACTTTTTCCACCTCTAACCCAAGTTCCATTAGTAACTGTAGCAAATCTAGACAGATCAAATAATTTTTCTGGGGTAGATGACTGGCCACTAATTTCGCATTAGATTTGGGGATCTTTCTACCTTCATTTTTCAATATAGATTCACAATAAGGAGATAACATCTCTTGTGATATATTCATGTGTGATAATATCAAAGGAAGTTCATCAGTACGTCTAGCTACCTCAGGGGACATGGGCTTGGTTTCACATTCTATCCAATATCCCTTTTGACCTTCACACCAAACATTACTTAATCCCACATCGAGGAAAGCAATCTTCTCCTCATTCGATAATTTTCTGATGCCATTCTGTGGAAGAGCTTCAACCATATAAAATATGAGTGCCCATTCCACTCTCAACATCAAAATTGGGATTAATTAAGGGATTATCTGCTTTAGTATATTGATTAATTGCACATGTAAACCCTCCTCTGAGATTCCTTTTAATCAAGTCATATAACTCATGAGAATATAATATATCTAATTTCACATTAGTTTTCAAGAGGAATGCGTCCCAACTGAATGAAGGTAAACTTATATAATTACTAACATCTAGCTTATAAATATCTTTGAGTGTTTTACGCCACTCCATGAAGACATCGGCTAACAATCCAACATCTGTCTTGAGATATAACATCAAGTAATCTCCTAAAGTCTTACATTTACCCAAGTCAAACACTTTCAATGCATGATCATAATCTTCCTGGCTAATAGCACTATTTCTCAAAGAATTAAAAAAATGTTCTTTACTCGGTAATTTTGTTTCATCGAGCTTCTTTAAACTATCAATATAATCATAGCACAAAACTTGTTTTCCTTTACATAATAAAGGCAACACATCCTGAGGCACATCTTTCAGAATAGCCTCTGTATATTTCAGTGATTTACCTGCCTTGATATGTTGATCTGTTAAAGTGGAAAGAGACTCATTCAATAAAGACAGAGAATCTTGAAGCCTAACCTTACCTATGTCTACTTTCAAGAATTTGAACCCTTGTTTCGAATGAAGTTCAATTTCATATTTATCAACCTGCAGTTCCTTTAAAATTATTCCTAAATCATACGACATGTTATGGCAAAAAAGTAATAATTTCTCACTCTTATCTTTACACTGCAAATTACAACGAGCACAATATGCACCAATATATTTATTGAATTTTAAAGTGTGGTCATGATGTTTATGTTTGTCTTGGGCATTTTTGAAGGTGTTACTACATAATTCACAAGTGATCTGAGAATCATGTTTGGTCTTATCCTCCTCTGTCATATGGATTACATGATACTCTCTTCTAAACTTTATCTTACTCCATTCACCACTAACATTTAAAATGAAATAATTAACAGCATCCTCCCCCTTATAACTCTTCATACACACCATTTCCCCTTTGCGATCAAATATAATATAACAATAGGCAATGGCTTTATGACGAGACTCAATTTTACCTGCCGGGAGAGTGGTGTCTAATGCACATTCGAAATCAAATACACCGATATATTCGCTGGAATGTGTATGACTAAAATTTTTAAAGTGTACTGTTGTTCCTTCCGGGGGGAATACGAGAATCTGATTGATTTTACATCCATCTTCGTGGATATCTAACTCTTCCTGTGTATTCAACTTCATCAAACAACTATGACAGTGCTTCTTTACACCATGAGCCTTCATTATCGTTCTAACATACCCATCAAAATCTTTGATTAAAACCAAATGACTTTCATTCAACAATAACGCGCACATAATGTCCTTATATTTCTTATTCCCCTTACGACACATAGCCATAAATGTCCCACCTTGATCCTTTCTTAATTGATAAACATATAATGACACTTTATTTTCCTTCTCTAATATACCTAACTTATCACGTGTAATGGGAAAATCATCTATAGAAGATTTTGCATGATTAAGACATCCTTTCTTAGTATTAACTGCTCTGGGGATATCACCCCATGACATGTTCTTTTTATGACAATGATAGCCAGCAAAAGCACGCAGTACACACAACCCATCATTAATCTCTGGATTAAATACATATTGGTTCCCTCGCAGTTTCTTGGGATATGCCACATATGATCCTACTTGTACTCTGAATTCTACTTTAACGTATTCGATACTGAAAGATTCGATTTGATCTATGATCCAACCATATCCTTCCTGATCTTGCAACTCTGTCTCGTATCTTTCTAATATCGTTCCCACCCATCGATCAAATACTTCAGAGATTTCCTCTTCACTTACTAACTCAAACGCTAAATTTATCACAAATTGTCCATTTTGATCATCACCCGATATGTTTTGACGTAATGTCCTTATAACTATAATCGGGTGGATTCTGAGCGACATTGCTAGAGGTGATCTATCATACATATCTCGCATCTGATCTATAAAATAATCCCTATAAGCATGTAAATACATTCTTAACTCTCTGTTATAAGTTGAAGGAACACTATATTTCCTCACTGTGTGCCTACCTCTAAAATTCTGGATGTATGTGATAATTTCTGGTCTCTCCTCATGTGAGGTAGTTGCTCTCTCATCTTCACCTCCACTATTGTGTGCGACATTACTGTCAGACGCGGCATGTGAGGTAGTTGCTCTCTCATCTTCACCTCCACTAATGTGTGCGACATTACTGACAGACACATCATGTGAGGTAGTTGCTCTCTCATCATCTTCATTAATGGGGACAGAAGTATCCACACCTCCTGCCGCACCTCCGCATTGTGAGGTACCAACACTAGCAGAACTACCTGCACTCTCATCTTCATTCCCCATCGCACCTCCAAGCTGTGCGTCATTACTCGGTTTCATTCACAACAGTACCAGGTGTATTTCCTGCAGAGGAAAAAGTATATCCAATTCATAACCCCAAAAAATATATTTACATATTACGTATTAAGATTTAAATGAATAGAACAAAATCTTTCACCGTTCTCGGTTTTTACATATTACGAATTAAGATTTTAATGAATAGAACAAAAATCTTTCTCGAGTGACTAACACAATTTTACGATAAATATTTTTCACAACAATTTTACAACAAAAGTAAAAGACCGTGATCACAATTTGGATACATACCTGTTTCTACAGCCTTCTTCCATAATACATCTATGCGATCTCACTCATTCTGTAATTCTAACAACCTCTCATTGCGATGTACACCACCTCTCTTGATTTCTAACGATCGTCGTCTTCTTATCGACAATCTCCTCTTCACTAATGCTTCCAAGTAATTCGCGTATATTCTTTTCTTATCCTCTGTTAAGAATTTCACTTATTAACGCACTTTTCCAGTAAAAATTTCACTCGTATGCTCCAACAACAAAATTAACCCAAAACATTTTTTTCCGTTATATCATTCCACTTGTTAAATAATATCTGTTTCACCACATATCAAGATTTTCTAAGTACAACTTACCTTTCTCCATGATGTGTGTGGATTCACCGTTGGAAGATGAGGTCAGCCAGGCTTGACGGATGGAAACACAATCCTCGCTCTGAGAGACTCCTTGACCTTATATGGGTCACCCCAAAGTATTGCGTCATGATTTTTGTACACCCCCCTCCCGACGATAATCCTCTTACTGAACACTTGTGTCAACACAAGTCTGACAGAGGGACCCCATGAAATGGTGTTCACACTCAAGGTTAGAAAATCACCCCGATCATTACGTAACTCCTTACTGAACATCCGTGTCAATCGGTACCATAAAGTAACTAATTTTGGGGTGAGGTAGTCCCCGCTCCGCAACAGAAGGTTGCACTCATTAACTTAGCTATATATATCTTGAAAACACATAACACTTACAGTGTACAAGTCACCTCTCTATGGTAAACATAACTCTCTCGACAGTACCAATGAACATGACAACATCCCACATCTGCTGACTTTGATATATTCGTTATCGTCAAGGATTATCATTGCCGGTTTTTTCCCGAATAGTGGCAAATCTTATTTCACATCAAAAATTATTAAAGTTATACCATGAGAAATTTCATAACAATATAATAGCGGGGGTGACATCACATCCCTTAGAACAAGTTTCCCAGAGATATCTCATAAATTAACATTAAGTAAAAAATTTTTAAATCGACCCGCAGAATGTCTTTGCATCACCTGAAGAAAATACAATAATTATTTTGATGACCTATTTTAAAAGCCGGTGTAACAGTGAAATTATTCTCAGAAATGTTTTACTAAAGGTAGACATCATAATATAAGCATTATTCTGATTACTCAAAATATATTTCACGGGGGACGATATAGTCGTACCATGGCTTTAAACGCCACGCATTTTGCTTTATTTAAAATGAGGGATCTTGGACAAGTAGAGAATTCTGGGGCGACAAGTTTTGGGTAAAAATAAAGAATTTGTAAATATATATAAATCTGCCATAAATCGATCACCCTTTGGTTATTTATTCATAGACCAGAAGCATTAAATACACCAGAAGCATTACAGTTGCGAACCAATGTGTTACGGCAGGATTCCTACGAAATTGAATACCAATGGAGCGAACAAAATTAATTAAAAAGGGTTTTATAGAGATCCGGGTTCTGCGGGATCATTCTCTGGTGTATACAATTTATATGCAGCTGTAAAAACGATTGATCCGTCCATAACCTTGAAAGAGGTCAGAAATATCTTAAATTCAGAAAGATCATATACTTACATGTTCTTAAACCTAAGAAGTTTCCTCGTAGGAAAAAAATTTGTTTCCCAAACCCAGAGTGATATTAACCTGTGGTTTGGGTGATATGTCTAAATTATCCAGATATAATGATGGATAAAAAATACATTCTCGTGTGCACGATGTTTTTTCAAGATATTTACAAGCATACTCATGAAAAAGAAAGAGGGACCGAGCACTTTACATGCTTTTACAAAACATATTGGAGAAGAAAAGGCGAAGAATATATCGAGATTATTTACAGATAAAGGTGGAGAGTTTCAAAAAATAAACAGGTACAGAATTATCTCAAGAGTAACGTATAAAGCATATCGTGTATTTTCGAATGAAACAAAAGCTCCCAAATTGCACAGAGAGGTTTTGCAAACTTTGAAACGTAAATTATACAAGTATATGGCAAGTGCCAATACATTTAATTATTCAAAAGTGTTAAATGCATTGGTAGATGCGAAAATTTTAAACCCCACACTCTGGGATTGGGGTAAAACCCCATATCAAGTCCATGGTAATTAACGGAAATTTGGGTTGATCGCATAAATTATAAAAATGAAGTTCTAATAAGAAACGAATCAGTAAAAAAATTGGCTGTTGGAGACACAACAAGAGTGACTCTGAGCAGGAGATCATCCACTTTTTAACCGAGATTTCACACACAAAAACAGAGGAAATATTTAAAAAATAAAATAGAATTAATAATTCTCAACCTATAACGACATATCATTTGGATAATTTGAAAGGTGAAAAGATTAAAGGAATCATTTTATCGCGAAGAATTGATCCCAGTCAAAACCACCTCCAGAATATATTATCGACAGAGTAATGAAACGAAAAAAATTGGTGGAATTACGCATTATTTGGTATCTTATAAAGGTTATGATTCCACTTTAATTCGTGGGTCAAAGAAGGAGATTTGTTGAAGGTACAATGAAAAATCATTATTAGAAAAATTTAAAGAATTAATTACATACTTAGTAGTCTCCCAGACAATCAAGGGAAGAGTTTATTACAACAGTTTAAGAAAGCACACATAAGTTGTATCAGTGAATTTTCGAGAATTTAATCAAGAAATAAAATCCATTAACCCTAAAATATTTAAAAAGTAAAAGGGAACGAGATTAGATCATTAGCTTGTAAGAAAATTGGTTTTCAGTGTAAAAAGAAATATTTGTTGAGTATCAGAGGGGGAAATCTTCTAAGTTTTATATTACCTCTAGCAGTAAAATTATTTCAAGATTGTTTAATAAATCATGAAAAATTCTATTTTGTACGAACTTCAGTTATGAACCGAAACTCCTCGAGATAGTAAAATCAGGGATATGGGAATTTAGGAGGAGGAGGTGGATGCTTGAAGCGTGGTGTTAAACCAAGATTAAGCTCAGTCCCCGTCAGGGAAGTCAACCCACCTGCTCTAAACCTCGTGAAACCTCAGAAAACCCCAGATTTGTCAAGATTCATGCACATAAAGTGGTGCAAAAAATATAGAATATGTGAAATCAATGTTGGTATTATTGCAAAGAAATCCTTTGGTGAGTTGGATGAGAAGGTGACCTTCTTACCCCATTACTGGACGTAATATTATTGAAATATTAAATTTTTTTATCAAAAAAACATGTGAAATCAGCGAAAAGAATCGATTCGGGATTACTTATCAAAATAAAGCATTTATTAAATAAACAGGTATATATTTAATTTTGTGAGGAATACAAAAGTGAGAAAACAATTATTACATAAGGAGGCGGTGAAAGGGAGAGAGGAATCATCGTGGATAACATATAAGGTGAGTATATAAACTCTGTGATGATATGTTTTACTCAGTGTGTGTTTTTAAGAGTGCGGAGATGGCTGAACGTCTTCTATACGTCTGTAGCGATTCCAGTCTTGATTTATTCCCGCCAATACACCTCAGCTTTCATTAATAAATTATGATTCCATTATATTAGATAATAAAATTTATTATGAGGTTGCTCTAAAATATATATTACCCCCCAAAACACATTATATACCACAAAAAAAATTGAATGTTTGTATTAAATATGAAAATCTACATTAAATAAATATATCCATAAAATTGATATGAGCAAAATTATTGGAGGTGATATGGCAAAGATTTTTGTGGGAATAAGGATATTAATGAAAATCTGATAAGAGCAGTTAAAAAGATAACGGGTATTATCATCCCCAAAAATTCAATTCTGTTTCACATAATCATCCAGGGAAAAAACAGAGTGGTTATTAACTTCAAAAAAAAAAAGATACTACCTTCTGATATACTAGCGGTTATGTAGGGTTGGAATTTGATAAGAATGAGTGATATGTTTTGGGGTTCCCCATAATGAAATTTTGTATGTCTTTACTAATAAAAAAAAGATTATTTTTTTAAAGAGTTTGGTGTGAAGGCAAAAATCCACCCGATCCTGAATCAGGTATTAATTATATTTAATATAAATGATTTGATTGATCCCATTAATTTTGGCAATCAGTTGGTATCTCTTTCGGGGGTAGTTGATATTAATACATTAAGATCTAATTATGATCCCACAATGGACAAACCACTTAATAAAAAGATAAAATTTATCAAGTGATATTAAGCTCGCTGAACAGAAAAGGAAGGTTAATTCAATATAATGATAAGTGTTCTACTGTATGTGTACTACATTTAAGACCTATAAAACGAGAGTGAATGATCAAGTTTTAGTGAATATTGAAGAACCGTCAAGATGAGAACCAGTTTTTTCCCCCCCTCCTTCAGTGGAATCATTCCTGAAACTCTTTTATATTTCGAGGGTGAAAGGGGGGGGTTTAGATGATATTATATTATTTTAAAGCTAGAGGGAGGGGCGGGGGATTATTTTCATTTCCCCGGGGGGATGGCCAGAAAAGCAATACCATTCTTATTGAATACCTTTGCTCCGGAGTATTACAATACGGACAAAATGTGTTGAACGATGTTAATAATGGTATTGCCCTTGAAAAATTCCCGCGAGAAATAGAGGTGAAGAAACATTGAAGGTGTCGGACAAAAGTTATTAACCGGGGAAGGGAGAAAAATTGGTTTTTAAACGATTGAAATTTAATAATAAAAAAACTGGAATATTTAATTAATTTTAGTTTATTGTTAGCTGTCATTTGTTAGTATGTCGGCTGGGGCTCTATACGTTACACCAGGGGGCCCCAAAGCCCCCGTTCCCAGTTATTCTCATTTCATAACTGATGATTCCCAAAATTACCAGGACAAAACCATTATTGAATCCTCGATAGCAGCTAGACGCACCTGTGAAGTATTACCGGTAAATCAAGGATCAATAAATTTCTCGAATTTAGAATACAAATTCAGAAGGTCATTTTTTAGATTTAACGAGTCTGGCCTTGGGAAAAGAACATAAAAAATAACAAAGAGATGGGAGTGCACTGGAGACGGAGATAAGGCCATATTTGTGAATTCTATAAGTCAGACAATATTCAAATCTTTTGTTTGTATCTCAATGAACAACTTATAGAATCGAATCCATTTTATTCATATGGGGGGTTATATTAAACTGCTTAAGCATTTATCCCCATCAAAATTAGATACATTGGGAAGAATAGAATTCTTTCGTAATAATGAAACAACAAGTAGTACTATTAAAAGTTGGCTGATTTCGATGCTATTAAGAAAGATGAAGGTAAATTATCGCATGAAGTGAATACTTGCTTCCCTTTGATGCGGATGTGAGTAGTTTTCACGAATAATCCTGGGTAGTGTCGAATGTCGATTGAGACTTGAATTGCATTCAAACCCCCATGGGCAATTATGACACCAAATTTAACCGGAAAACATATAAATATAATGTTAATTCCATTAAATTATGGATCGATAAAGTTTTTTATGTATACGAATGCATTAATTGCATTAAATTCAAGCATGAGGGTAAACCCGCAGGGGTTTTGAATATCTATTCAAGAAACATTATTTAAATCATATATTCTGGCTTCTAATCAAACACAATTGATCGCAGATAATGGTTTAGAAAGACACGTAAGCAAACACTATGACATATTTATTAGAAAACGTTTTGGTCCTGGGACCTTGATCACTTCTAACATACAGAGGTTTGAAAGGCATTAAAAATATAGGGCGGGGAGTGAGGTGTGACGCACGTGACCTGAGGGAAAGTCATAGGAACATAAGAACATAAGAATGGAGGAACACTGTAGAAGGCCTACTGGCCCATGCGAGGCAGGTCCTTATCAAAACAACCTCTGCCTATGATGAAGAGGTGACGTTGAAATCATGTGACTCCTGTGTTGTTGGGTTGGTGGTGCTTAAGTATCATGTATGCCAATGTGGAACTTTGTGTTTAATTTCAACTTCTTCAAGTATCAGGACAACTGTTACAAACAATGCTTTGGGATGGCAATGGGGAGCCCGCTCAGTGCTGTGCTTGCCAAACCCCTCATGGAAAACCTGAGGCAGAGAAATTCAGCACCCTCATTCCCAAAAACCGTTACCTGGCTAAGAAACGTTGATGATGTATTGGTTTCTATCCGAGAAAGTCTTAATATCCAGGCCCTTCTCAACAAGATCAATGCAGTTGAACCATCCATAAAGTTTACACTTGAACTCGAAAATGATGGGAAACTTCCTTTCCTCGACGTTCTACTGTGCAGATCTCCCGACAGTGACAAACTTCTCTTCAAAGTGTATAGAAAACCTACCAACAAGGACGATCTTATACACTTTTATTCACACCAAGACACCCGCACTAAGAGAGGAGTCTTCATTGGCTTCTTCTTGAGAGCTCTTCGCATCTCCAGCCCTTGTTTTCTAGAAGAAGAATGCACTTACATAACACAAGCCTTTACACGTCTTCAGTTCCCATCTTTCTTCATCCGAGATTGCAGACTTAAGGCACAAGCTATTCTCAACAAACCGCCCATGGAAACAGCCCCCTAAGCAGTTCATAGTACTCCCATGTGGTGATGTTGCCCCGAATACTCGCCGGGCACTTTCTATGAGTAACATCAACGTTTCCACCATAAACACATCATCTATCAAAGACCTCACTACGAAACGCAGCCCCACACCTCTAACTTCTACAGCAGGCGTCTACACTATCCCCTGTGGGTTCTGTCCCAAGAAATATGTAGGCGAGACAGGCAGAGATCTTGCAGTCCGCTTGAATGAGCTTCGAAATGCCTCTAACAGAGACGATGTAGGTACGCCTGTGTCCTCACAGAGACTCCACGGGGCATTTGATGAACTGAAATGAGGCACAACTCGTTCTCACCGAACCAGACCTCAGACGCCGACGGTGCCTAGAAGCCTCACTAATCGCCGTCACCGACACTATAGAACGCAACACTGGAAACTACAAAATTTCAAAAACATTGGCATACATGATACTTAAGCAGCACCAACCCAACAACACAGGAGTCACATGATTTCAACGTCCACCTCTTCATTCATAGGCAGAGGTTGTTTTGATAAGGACCTGCCTCGCATGGGCCAGTAGGCCTTCTACAGTGTTCCTCCATTCTTATGATCTTATGTTCTATGACATTCCTCAGGTCACGTGCGTCACACCTCACTCTCCGCCTATATATTATATATAATATATATATATATATATATATATATATATATAATATAATATATATATATATATATATATATATATATATATATATATATATATATATATATATATATATATATATAATGCCTTTCTACCTCTGTATGTTAGAAGTGATCAAGGTCCCAGGACCGAAACGTTTTCTAATAAATATGTCATAGTGTTTGCTTACGTGTCTTTCTAAACCAACTTGTCGGTATTTATTACCAAGGTTTATACCATCGCAGATAATCCTTGGGGGCAAGTCATACCCGATAAGTTATTTATTATAATAGTTGATATGAAGACATATAATGGAGGATATATTTTTTAATCCAATATAATTTCAGTATGAAGATTTGACTCATTTCGGGGTTACAATTAATTTAGAAATGATTCTTAATATTGACTGTAAGTTCCCTACACATGCGGGTAGGTTATATTACGCTACCTTGAAATCTCTGGTTTGGAGACTGATCATCTGTTACATATAAGATTTTAATGAATAGAAACAAAAATCTTTCTGAGTGGACTAACTCAATTTTCGATAAATATTTTTCAAACAATTTTACAACAAAAGTAAAAGACCGTGTCACAATTTTGGATCACTTACTGTTTCTACGCCTTCTTCCATAATACATTATGCGATCTCACTCATTCTGTAATTCTAACAACCTCTCATTGCGATGTACACCACCTCTCTTGATTTCTACGATCCGTCGTTTTCTTATCGACAATCTCCTCTGCACTAATTGCTTCCAAGTAATTCGCGTATATTCTTTCTTATCCTCTGTTAAGAATTTCACTTATTAAACCCCCCCCCACACTTTTCCAGTAAATATTTCATCGTTGCTCCAACAACAAAATTACCCAAACATTTTTTTCCGTTTTATCATATCCACTTGTTAAATAATATCGGTTTCACCAATATCAAGATTTTTCTAAGTACAACTTACTCGCCATGGATGTGTGTGGATTCACCGTTGGAAGATGAGGTCAGCCAGGCTTGTCGGATGGATACACAATCCCGCTCTGAGAGACTCCTTGACTTATATGGGTCACCCCAAAGTATTGGTCATGATTTTTGTAACTCCCCCTCCGGACGATAATCTCTTACTGAACACTTGTGTAACACAAGTCTGACAGACGGACGCCATGAAATGGTTGTTCACACTCAAGGTAGAAAATCCACGATCATTACGTATCTCCTTACTGACATCCGTGTCAATCGGTACCATAAGTAATAATTTTGTCGAGGTATAGTCCCGCTCCGCAACAGAAGGTTGCTAATCATTTACTTAGCTGATATTTATCTGAAAAACACATTAACATTACAGTGTACAAGTCACTTCTTTGGTAAACATATCTCTCTCGACAGTACAATGAATTGAAACATACACATTGCTGACGTTGATATATTTCGTTTATCCGTCATGGATTATTCTTGCCGGTTATTCGAATAGTGGCAAATCTTATTTCACATCAAAATTATTAAAGTTATACCATGAGAAATTTCATAACAATATAAATATGCGGGGTGACATCACATCCTTAGAACTAGATTCAGAGTTATCTCATAAATAACATTAGTAAAGATTTTTCGCCCGCAGAATGTCATTGCCATCATGATGAAATACAATAATTATTGTGATGACCCTATTTTTAAAAGTGCGTAAACAGTGAAATTATTCTCGAATGTTTTTACTAAGGTAGACAACATAATATAAGCATTATTCTGAGTACTCAAATATATTTCTCGGGGGACGATATAATCGTACCATGGCTTTAACGCCACGCATTTTGCTTTTTTAAAATGAGGGATCTTGGACAAGTAGAGATCTGGGGCGACAGTTTTCGGTAAAAATAAAGAATTTGTAAAATTATATTTATAAATTGCCATTAAAATCGAATCACCCTTTGTTATTTATTCATAGACCAGAAGATTAAATACTCCAGAAGCATTTACAGTTGGAACCAATGTGTTACAGGCAGGATTCCTACGAAAATTGATTACCATTGGAGCGAACAAACAATTAATGAAAGGGTTATAGAGATCTGGTTCTGCGGGATCATTCTCTGGTGTATACCAAATTTATATGCAGCTGTAAAAACGATTGATCCGTCATAACTGAAAGAGGTCAGAATTATCTTAAAATTCAGACGTTCATATACTTTACATGTCTTAAACATAAGAAGTTTCCTCGTCGGAAAATAATTGCTCCCAAACCCCGAGTGATATTAACTGTGGTTTGGGTGATATGTCTAAATTATCAGATATAATGATGGCTATAAATACATTTCGTGTGCATCGATGTTTTTTAAAGATATTTACAAGCAGTACTCATGAAAAAGAAAGACGGTCGAGCACTTTACATGGCATTTACCAAAACAATATTGGAGAATGAAAAAGGCGAAGAATATATCGAGATTATTTACAGATAAAGGTTGGAGAAGTTTCTAACTTAACAGGTACAGAAAATTATCTACGAGTAAAGTATAAAGCTATATCGTTGTATTTTCGAATGACAACCAAAAAGCTGCCATTGCAAGAGAGGCTTGCCAAACGTGGAAACGTAAATTAAACAAGTACTTATGGCAAGTGCCAAATACATTTTTAATTATTCAAAAGTGTTAAATGCATTGGTCGAATGGTTATAATAATTCAACTCCACACTCTGGGATTGGTGTTAAAACCCCATTGCAAGTCCATGGTTATTACGGAATTGTTGATCGCATATATTATAAAAATGAGAGTTCTATAAGAAATACGATCAGTATGAAAATTGGCTGTTGGAGACCAACAAGACGTGACTCTGAGCAGGAGATCATCACGTTTAAACCGAGGATTTCACACACAAAAACAGAGGAAATAGTTATAATTATTTGAATTAATAATTCTCAACCTATAAGACTTATCATTTGGTAATTTTGAAAGGTTGAAAAGATTTAAGGATCATTTTATCGCGAAGAATTGATCCCAGTCAGACCAACCTCCAGAATATATTATCGACAGAGTAATGAAACGAAAAAAAATTGGTGAAATTACGCATATTTGGTATCCTTATAAAGGTTATGATTCCACTTTATTCGTGGGGTCAATGAAGGAGATTTGTTTGAAGGTACAAATGGAAATCATTATTTAGAAAAATTTAACGAATTTTATTACATTACTAGTAGTCTCCCAGACAATCAACGGAAAAGAGTTATTACAACAGTTTAAGGAAAGCACACTAAGTTGTATTCAGTGAGATTTTCGAGAATTTAATCAAGAATAAAATCCATTAGACCCTAAAATAATTAAAAAGTACAAGAACGAGATTAGATCATTAGCGTGTAAGAAAATTGTTTTCCAGTGTTAAAAGAAATATTTGTTTGAGGTATCAGAGGAAATCTTATGTATTATATTACCTTAGCTGTAAATATCATTTCAAGATTGTTTAATAAATCATGAAAGAATTCTATATTGTACGAACTTCAGTATGACCGGAAACTCCTCGAATAGTAAAAACAGGGATGTGGGAATTTAGGGGAGGAGGTGGTGCTTGAAGCGTGTGTTTGTTAAACGCAAGTTAAGCTCAGTCCCGTTAGGGAGTCAACCCACTGCTCTCCCTCGGGTGAAACCTCAGAAAACCCCAGATTTGTCAAAGATCATGCACATAAGTGTGGGAGAGAAAATATTAGAATATGTGGAACTCAATGTTGGTATTATTGCAAAGAACTCCTTTGGTGATGGTGGTATAAAGTTAGGTATGAGCATGGTGACTTCTTACCCTTTACTTCTTTAGACGTAATATTATTGAAATATAAGGTTTTATCAGTAAACAATGTGAATCAGCGAAAAGAATCGATTCTGATTACTTATCAGAAATAGAGCATTATTAAATATAACAGGTATATATTTTAATTTTGAGAGGATACAAAAGTGAGAAAACAAGTATTACATAAAGGAGGCGGTGTATGGAGAGAGGAATCTCGTGGATAACATATTAGGTGGTATATAAACTCTGTGATGATATGTTTTTTACTCTCAGTGTGTGTTGTTAGAGTGCGGAAGATGGCCTGAAGTCTTTATACGTCAGTAGCGATTCAGTCTTGATTTATCCGCCAATACACCTTCAGCTTCATTAATAAATTATGATACCATTATATTAGATAATAAAATTTATTATGAGGTTGCTCTAAAATATATAATTTACCCAAGACACATTATATACACAAAAGGAATTTGAATGTTTGTATTAATATGAGAAATCTACATTAAATAAATATATCCATAAAATTGATATGAGCACAATTATTGGAGGTGATATGGGCAAAGATTTTAGTGGCAATAAGGTATTAATGAAATTGATAAGAGCAGTTTTAAAAAGATAACGGGTATTATCATCCCAAATATTCAACTTTGTTCACATATCAGCCAGGAATAACAGGAGTGGTTATTTACTTCAAAAAAAAAAAGGATACTACCTTCTGAGTATTACTAGCGGTTATGTAGGGTTGGATTTGATAGAGAATGATGTGAATATGTGGGGTACTCAGGTAATGAAATTTTGTATGTCTTTACTAATAAAAAAAAAAGATTATTTTTTAACGAGTTGGTGTGAAGGCAGAAAATCCACCCGATCCTGAATAAGGTATTAATTATATGTTAATATATAGTGATCTGTTTGATCATTAATTTTGGCAATCAGTTGGTATCTCTTTCGGTGAGTAGTGTTATTAAATACATTAAGATCTAATTATGATCCCACAATGTACAAACCACTTAATAAAAAGATAATTGATCAAGTGAGTATTAAGCTCGCATGTTCAGAAAGGAGGTTAATTCAAATAGAATGATAAGTGTTCTACTGTAAGTGTGTACTAATTTAAGACCTATATAAAATCGAGAGTGATTGATCAAGTTGTGTGAATATTGAACGAACCGTCAAGTGAGAACCTAGTTTCTCCCCTCCTTCAGTGGAATCATTCCTGAAACTCTTTGATACTTCGAGGGGGAAAGGGGGAGGTTTAGATGATATTATATTATATAAGCTAGAGGGTGGGGGCGGTGGATTATTGTATTTCTCTGTTGGGATGGCAGGAAAGAAAAAGGACATTACCTTCTTATTGAATACCTTTGCTCCGGGAGTATTACAATACGGACAAAAATGGTTGAACGATGTTAATAATGGTATTGCATTGAAATATTCTTGCGAGAAATAGAGGTGAAGAAACATTGAAGGTGTCGGACAAAAGTTATTAACCGGAGGAAGTAGAAGTTGGTTTGAAAACGATTGAAATTTAATAATAAAAGAAACTGGAATAATTAATTAATTTTAGTTTATTGTTAGCTGTCATTATTGTTAGTAGTCGGCTGGTGCTCTATACGTTTACACAGGGGGGCTCATAAAGCCCCGTTCCAGTTATTCTCATTTCATAACTGATGGATTCCCAAAATTTACCAGGTCTCACACCATTATTGAACCTCGATAGCAGCTAGACGCACTGTGAAGTTATTACCGGTAAATCAAGGATCAGAAAAATTTCTCGAATTTAGATACAAAGTTCAGAAGGTCATTTTTTAGATTTAACGAGTCTGGCCTTGGAAATGAACATAAATATAACAAATGAGGATGGGAGTGGCACGGGGAGTACGGGGAGATAAGGCCATAATTTGTGAATTCTATAAGTCAGACAATATCAAATCTGTGTGTTTGTATCTAATGAATACAACTTATAGAATCGAATCCATTTTATTCATTATGCGGGTTATATTAAACTGCTTAAGCATTTATCCCCTCAAAATAGATTACATTGGAAGAATAGAATTCTTTCGTAATAATGAAAACAACAAGTAGTACTTTACAGTGGCGGATTTCGATTGCATTAAGAAAGATGAAGGTAAATTATCGATGAAGAGATACTTGCTTCCCTTGCTGCTGGATGTGAGTAGTTTTCACGAATATATCCTGGATAGTGTCGAATGTCGATTGAGACTTGAATTGATTCACCCGCATGGGAATTATGACTCCATTAACGGAAACATATATATAATGTTAATTCCATTAAATTATGGATCGATAGAAGTTCTTATGTATTCGAATGCATTATTGCATTAAAATTCAAAGCTGAGGGTAAAACCGCGGGTGTGAATATCTATTCAAGATAGACATTATTTTAATCATATATTCTGCTTCTAATCAAACACAATTGTCGCGATAATGTTAGAAAGTCACGTAAGCAAACACTATGTGATCATATTTATTATGAAAAACGTTTCGGTCCTGGGACTTGATCACTTCTACATACAGTGTAGGAAAGGCATTTATATATAGGCGGAGAGTGCGGTTGTGACGCACGTGACCTGAGGAATGTCATAGGACATAAGAACTAAGTTGGTGGGAACATGTAGAAGGCCTACTGGCCCATGCGAGGCAGGTCCTTATCAAAAAACCTCTGCCTAGTGGAAAGAGGTTGACGTTGAAATCATGTGACTCCTGTGTTGTTGGGTTGGTGGGGCTGTTAAGTATCATGTATGCCAATGTGGAACTTTGTGTTAATTTCAACTTTTTCAAGTATAAGGACAACTGTTACTAAACACATGCTTTGGGATGGCAATGGGCAGCCCGCTCAGTGGCTGTGCTTGCCAACCTCTTCATGGAAAAACCTGGAGGCAGGGAATTCAGCACCTCCTTCCCAACACCGTTACCTTGGCTAAGATACGTTGATGATGTATTGGTTTTTCTATCCGAGGAGTCTTATATCCAGCGCCTTCTCACAAGAATCAATGCCAGTTGAACCATCAATAAAGTTTACACTTGAACTCGAAAAAATGATGGGCAAAACTTCCCTTTCCTCGACGCGGTCTACTGTGCAGATCTCCCGGCAGTGGACAAACTTCTCTTCAAGTGTATAGAAAAACCTACCAACAAGGACGGATTCTTATACCTTATATTCACACCAGGACACCCGCACTAGAGAGGGAGGTCTTCATTGGCTTGCTTTGAGAGCTCTTCGCATCTCAGCCTTGTTTTCTAGAAGAAGATGCACTTACATAACACAAGCCTTTACAGTCTTCAGGTCCCATCTTTCTTTAATCCGAGTTTGCCAGACTTAAGCACAAGCTATTCTCAACAAACCGCCCATGGAACAGCCCTAGCAGTTCATAGTACTACCATGTGGTGGATGTTGGCCCCGAAATACTCGCCGGGCACTTCTATGAGTAACATCACGGTTCCACCATAAACCACAATCAATCTATCAAAGACACACTACGAAACGCAAGCCCCACCCTAACTTCTACAGCAGGCGTCTAACTATCCCCTGTGGGTTCTGTCCCAAGAAATATGTAGGCGAGCAGGCAGAGATCTTGCAGTCCGCTTGAATGAGTTCGAAATGCCTCTAACAGAGACGATGTAAAGGTTACGCTGTGTCCTCCACAGAGACTCACGGGCATTTGATGAACTGAAATGAGGCACAATCGTTCTCACCGAACCAGTCCTCAGACGCGACGGTGCTGAAGCCTCACTAATCGCCGTCACCGACACTTTAGAAACGCAAACACTGGAAAACTACAGAAATTTCAAAAACATTGCCATAATGAGACTTAAGCGCACCAACCCAACAACACAGGAGTCACATGTTTCAACGTCCTCCACATTTCATTCTAGGCGAGGTTGTTTTGATACGGACCCTGCCTCGCAGGGCAGTATAGGCCTTTACAGTGTTCCTCATTCTTTGTTTTATGTCTATGACATTCCTCAGGTCTCGTGCGTCACACTCATCGCCTATTATATTTATATATATATATATATATATTTATTTATATATATATTTTTTTAAAATATATAAGTATATATATATATATTATATATATATATATATATATTATATATTATATATAATATATTATATATAATGCCTTTCTACCTCTGTATGTTGGAAGTGATCAAAGGTCCCAGGACCGGAAACGTTTTCTAATTAAATATGTATAGTGTTTGCTTAGTGTCTTTCTAAACCAACTTGTCGGTATTTATTACAAGGGTATATACCATCGCCAGATAATCCTTGGGGGCAAGTCATACCGATAGTTATTTATTATAATAGTGATATGAAGGACATATAATGGTGGATATATTTTTTAATCCAATATAATTTCAGTATGAAGATTTGACTCATTTCGGGGTTACAATTAATTTAGAAATGTATTTTAATATTGACTGTAAGTTCCCTACACATTGCGGGTAGGTTTTTATTACGCTACCTTGAAATCTCTGGTTTGGGAGACTGTTCATCTGATTAATATTAAGAGTTTTCTCAAGGGCTGATACAATATTAGGTGTGACTGAGATTTGAACAGGTCAAGAATGCTATACTGTTCGAGAAGAATGGTAATTTGAGAATAGATTTGGACAATTTGTAACCGAAGATGAGAATAGAATTTGTCTGATGGTTTGGTGAACCTAACCGGCGATTTTAAATATAAATAAAAATAGGAACAGTGATTAGTGCATACGCGGTGTAGATCTGAATGTGAAGAAATAAAATCTTGCCTTGAAACATCATCGGGAAGATACGCCCTCGTATTTGGGTGTGTTGCCGTAATTATATAAATGAAGTTATTATGAGGAATAAAGGATAAGCCGGTATTGTTTCCTCATTAATATATTGTAACGATCAGTCGAAAATATTGGTCATTGGAATACTAAATATATGTGAAACAAACACCTATTATTTTATTTAGATAGTTTCGGGGTGGATTTAAAACAATATACAAATATTTATGAGAAAATTAAATACAAGCGAAATTTCATGTACGGGGGATATTAATCAGAGGATTCAACATGAAAAAAATAATTGATGTTCGGCTTATATGTCTTATATTTGTGTATAAGGAACTAATTAAGCGTTAAAAAAAAATTATACCGAATTTGTTTAAAGATTTTGGTAGAATAAATTAAAGAATGATCAATTATAATGAAATTTGCATATGAGTATTTCATTAACCCTCATGTTCAAGTGTATTTGCTAATAATTCAACGTTGGAATTATGAAAATCTGTGTAAAATATGGAATTATGTTTCGGCGGGATAGAGCCTGAGGCGTTTAGTGGGCGGAGCATAGGTAAACACCTCTGGTATAAAAGCCGTGCTGGGTCATGTTTGGATTTCTACTGTAATTCAAGAACAAGTTGCGTCAAGGGTGAATCCAATTCAGTATCCGGTGGAGGTGTTGCTAGGAGGAGGGAAGACAATATCTGGTGTATGTTGGATTAATCAACGTACATCCTCCTGCGGAAAAAATGGTATAATGTGATTTTGTTCATTAACCAAGGTGAATCTTGTGTATTATTGAGTAAATCTTTTTTTTTCACATAATGGATTTTAGAAGTGTATGTATTAACCAGTAAAAAATTTTATTCTTTAATGAAATAAAGGTACACCTTATTCTTTCTAATCGGATTTTTTTTTTCTTTGGCCAGATGTGATTATAATGCTGATGTTGGAACTTATTTCGCGCAAAATTCAAATCGACAGGAGCAAATGATTTGCGAGTTGATGGGTTTGTTAGGAGCGAGATCTACCCGGCCATGTCTACCCATCCGTATGGAGATGCTGCTGCTGCCCCTCCTCCATCGCGTCTTCTCCCGACTATGTGGATGTTGAGAAAGTCCCTCCTACTCACGGGGTTGATGTTAACGCTTTATCAGGATATTGTAACTCCTAACCACGCCGAGATCTCACCTTCTCCCCCGTCTCATGTGGGTGCGTACGTGTAGCACGAATAATGATGAAGAGATTAATATGAGGAGGAGAATGTGCCAGTAGTTGTTATTGTGATAAATGTGTATGGGAGTGAGATGGAATATTTCATGACAATTCCCAACCTAGTTATGTATTGATGAGGATTCCCCGTCTTCCCCCATTATTATCCACCGCTTCCCCACCTCATCCTCCAGAAGTTTATTATATATCAGGTTGATGAGGAAGAAGTTGATCCAGAACAAAAGGACATGAATTTCTTCAAAGAGAGAAAAATTACTCTACGTTGATTTTAGTCAATGAATTGTAGCTTTTTCAATGAATTTGTATTTTTTTTGTATTTCCAAAATGAAATGGTTGTAATAATAATAAATAATGAAATATTGTGTATTATTGTTATCTGAAATGTGTAATCCTTGGGATTATCCTGGGTTATATGTAATGTTTTCCCTATGTTGTATATGAATGTTGTGGGGGGAAGTGAAAGATTCAGCCTGTGTGTGCGGCCATCACGTGGACGTCCATGACATAGGGCGGAAGTCGGACAAGATTTCAGCTTGTGTGTGGGGTCATCACGTGACGTCCACTGACATTGGGGAAAGTCGACAAGAATTCAGCTTGTATGTGTGAGGTCATCACGTGACGTCACTGTCCGCCGGTAAAACAGGTGGGTGACGTCACCACTTGTTTGACTGTAGTAAGAGAAAGTACCATGCCTCATAGGAGGAGTTCATTTGAATGCTTACCCCCAGAGGGGGAATCCAAAAAACTCGATTCGAGGTGATGGAAGGAGAAAGACTTGATCCAAGGAGATACATAAAAAAAAAGAATTTCGAAACCCATTGGGGGGAATAAAAGCTTGATCCGAGGAATTGGAGTCTTTGTAGTATTTGGTATATAGAAAATGATCCCGGGAGATGGAAGTCTTTGTATTATCGAGAAACCTTTGATCAAGGAGATGGAGTCTTTGTATTATCGATGAAAAAAAATTGGGTTGAAAGTGAGGAGATCCATTATGAAATGCTTACCCCCAGAAGGGGAATCCAAAACTTGATCCGAGGAGAGCATAAGAAAATGAAATTCAAAACAAAAATTGGGGTGGGGGTGAAAGTGGGGGGGAGGGAGGGGAACTCAAAAAATTGATCCGAAGAGAGCACAAGAAAATGAAATAAAAAATTGAAAAAAAATAGGAAAACAAAAATTCGGGGAGCGGGGGCGACCGGACGACGGCTGCAGAAGGGCGCAGTAGAAAGGCGCGGACGGGCGCGGACGGGAGGGGCGCGAGGGTGCGGGTGGGCGCGAGGGAGGGGTGGGGCGGGTGCGGGGGCGGGCGGGGGGCGGGCGGGGGCGCACGGGCGGGGCGCACGGGCGGGGGTGGGGGTGTTGGTGGGTGGAGGGTCGTGGGTTGGGGGTGGGGGTGGGGGGGGGCGGTGGTGGGGGGGTTGAGGGTGAGGTGGTCTCGAAGGCGAGGTGGTCTCGAGGGCGAGGTGGTCTCGAGGGCGAGGTGGTCTCGAGGGCGAGGTGGTCTCGAGGGCGAGGTGGTCTCGAGGGCGAGGTCAAGGTCATTTGCTTTATATATTTTATTATCACACTGGCCGATTCCCACCAAGAGGGTGGCCCGAAAAAGAAAAACTTTCACCATCATTCACTCCATCACTGTCTTGCCAGAAGGGTGCTTTACACTACAGTTTTTAAACTGCAACATTAACACCCCTCCTTCATTAGCATATAGGTGTGAAAAGGAGCCACCCAGGAAAAGGAGCCACTCAGCCGCAGCCCTTTTCAGGAGGAAGCACTCTGCTGCAGAGACCTCCAGGAAAAGGAAGCCACTCTGCCGCAGGAGTCACTGAGCCGCCTTCATCACTACTATTGTGGCATAATTCATCACGGTTCATCACAACATAGTGTCGGAGATATTAACAACAGAGTCGTCCTGGCCAGGTTGCAGCAGCGACCTCCAGCGACTTTCAGGTGATCACCGATTTTTTTTTTTTTTTTTTTTTTTTTTTTGTTAGTGTGTGTGGTATGGGCGCCGCGCGCGTTGCGCCATTTATGGTTCTGTTGCGTGATTTGCAGTCACAAAGACGTGTAAACATAAGTGAGTGTAACAATAAGAAGTAAATTTTTACAGTTTTTTCATGGAGTCTTGCAATTAGATTAATACTCGGAAAGTCACTTTCCGTACAATTTAAAGACACACTTTTTCTGCTACATACTTGAAAAAAATATATATTAATAAGGTTAATAGTATGCCGTAAGCAGGACTAAAATTTCCTTGAATAATGATGATTCTGGGGATCTTTGGTTTACATTCACGGATTTATTGGTGGTGTATAATTTAAGGAACAGACCTCTTCGTTATCTCCTGTAATTCGCCATAGGAATGTCTCGACCGTAGTTAGAAAAAGACAATTCCAATCTAGCATTTTCGCTGGGACCTCGTAAAAGTGGGGAAGCAAGTCTCCAGTAGACAGAGGATGAATTCCTGGACCTATGATCTGAATGAGGGCATTATGTAGGAGCTAGGGTGAGGATACTGAGAGAGACGAGGCAAGCCTTTGTGAAGCGGAAGGGGAGACGCACTGGAGGGTACAGGTGCAGGCAAATGTACGATGTACAAAGTGCCAACATTGAAAAGTGGTTTAGACTAATGGCTGCTTCCTCGGTAAGTGAAGATAACAAAAATTGTTAGAGTCGTAGTGAACAATGGATTCAACAATTTGAATTTTCTGACTACAATTCTGTATTATAATCTGTAAATGATTATAGGAGAAACTGTTGAATAAAGAATGACGAGGAGATGTGGCCAAATATTTACATAGTTCAGAAAATCTTTGCTTGTGCTATCAAGAGATTACAAAGATCACTGGGTTATTGCAGATAATACTAGAACGTAACGTTACGTTATAAATAGTAACACCAGAGCTGCAAAAAGAATCACATTATTATAACCTAGTAAAATTAAAAGCAAATATCACCTAAATAACAGAAAAAGGCACAATCCGTGACTGGAATAACGATGCACAACTAACCCGCACATAGAAGAGAGGAGCTTACGCGACGTTTCGGTCCGACTTGGACCATTTACAAAGTCACACCAACGAGAAGTAGAGCAGGAGGGTATATATAGAGGAAGAGGTAGTGGGTGGTAGTAGTAGTAGAAGTAGTAGTAGTAGAAGTGTAGTAGTAAATGGTTGTAGTAGTGGCAGTCGTAGTGGCGGTGATGGAAGGATGTAGAAAATGGGGAAGTAAGGACGAGGAGCCAGTCAAATACAAAGAAAGGGGAGCACAGCAAGGGAGCTAAAGTGCCCACAAGTGAGCTAGAGTGCACAACAGAGGGAGTGCAGAAACTCAGAGGTGGGGGCAGGGGAAATTAATGAACTAAAAATAATAGAAGGAACAGAAACACAAAGACAGAGAACGAAAGACAACCAGAAAGAGAAAAGGAAAGAGGAAAAGGGAGATGGGAGAAGAGAAAAAGGAGGGATCAGGTTTAAGTCACGGGTGTCTGAAGTTTGGGAGCATTTTACAATGTAGTGGGAGGATGAGGCATTACAGAGACAAAGCCAGGACTAGGATTCATACAAGGTAAGTTGTGTATTAGGAGGCTTCACAAGATGCGAATGTTAAAGTTGGAAAGTAGGGAAGACTGTTTAGCAGAAGAAGGACCAGTCATAGGATGGCTATGATCGTGACGTGACAGAAAAGATCATTGTTAAGTGTTGGCAAGCTAACACTATTTTTGTGCTCCCTCCCTTCCATTAAGTTTAAAGTTGAAGGAATCCAAT